>JAYKKT010000059.1:17520000-17740000 GCA_036023115.1 Brasenia schreberi
GCTAGGTGAAGTGTGTGCAGTTTTGGGTGAGAAGGGCTAAGTCTAGGTTAGGTTTGGGTTAGGTTTTAGGAACAATGGCTAGGTGAGGTAAGCTAACTTAGGGCTAGGTTTAGGAACCACCCCTTGGTGCTGGTCCATTAGCTTAGTTGCAGCCATATCCAAGTTGGTGTAGCCCTAGGTCAAGTGTAGGTGCATACAAGCTTGAACCCACACTCTTGGTTAAACCCATAAGGCTAACCCACTTTTGACCAAAAAGTCAAGCCTATTAACTTTCTCACTCTTACTTTATGGCCCCCTTTCTCTCTTTACCCAAGCCTTCCAAGGCCGTTCACGTGAACTTTTGTGGGCCCCTCACCCCCATTTATGAGGAGGTGAAGTAGGCCATGGATACAGATATTGGATTTGCATCTTGGGATCCAAATCCAAATCCAAATACATTTTAGGTTTGGATTTGGATATATATAGTCCAGATCTGACCCAAATTTGATTTTTTTGATTCCTTCATGGCGTTTCGAGGCGGACGGTTTGTGCGGGGCCTGACTTCATCAGTACTCTGTCTTGCGTTGGGTCTTCGCCAACATTGTCGTCCGATCTTCTTCTCACCTTCTGGATTTCATTTTGATCATTTTTCTGATATTTGGGGCTTGGATGTTTGAGAATTTGGGATGCTTTTGACATGAGAGTTGATATGTTGGGCTTGAAGTATGCTTCGGGTATGGGCTCTCCTTTGCCTTTTCGATCCGCTTTTATCAAGCTAGGAGGCTTTTGGGACTTCAAAACACTATTTATAGTCTAAAAGCAATATGTACAAAGTTTTAAAATGTATGTATAGGTTAAAAATATGTACAGGGTTGTCTGGAAGGCTCTTGGGTTTCCAGACTCAAAATAGCCCTTTGGGGCTGCTTTTGTAAAACCAGGCATGTTTGAGAAAATTGTGGGATTTTAGGGTGTTTACAGATGCCCCTCTTTGGCATTATCCAAATTTATTTAGATAATGGCAAAGACGACAATACCCCTTTTATAGATCTATCCACGAAAATATGGGATTGTCCCAATTTTTGAGCAAAATCTCTCTTTTAAACCTGGTAGTTGGAGATATCACGCCAAAGGGGATATTTTATGGTTTCTGGTCTTAAACGGGGATCATGTTATGCAAGTGTTCATGCGTGGATATGCACATGCATGACATGGATGAGACGCCAAGAAGGGTGACCTCCTAGAGACCAGATGGTATGGTCGAACTCTTGAGAATTATGAAGACCTGCTGCTCCAAGTGAGCGGGCCCTATGTTGATCGATGTTCAATTTTTCAAAATCTATTTATAATAGGGAAACTGCTTTTAGCCTCGGTCCTAAGGATCTCGAGCTCTTCGCGTTTGCCTTTGCTTGAGTCTTGACACTCGCTAATCTAGCGGAGGTTTTATAAGAAAACAAGCTATATTTCAAAATTCCTACGCCTTACTCAAAACGTCGAATTCTCAAACAAAATGAAATTCAAGTAAGTAAATCCTATTTTTACTTTAGGATTCCTCGAAATGAACCATGTTTTACTTGGGATAAGTCGTAGGGATGGGAAAGAGATACCATGGTCCCTTTTGAAGCATCCCGTGGTTTGAGGCATAGAAGGCGGAAAACTGCTCTTTTTGAGCTTTTTGGCCTTTTTTTTTTTCTTTTTTTCATAGAGGGTCTCCCTTTGGGAGTATTTTTTCTTTAATCCTTCTTTTCCATAAAAGAATCGAATTTTGCTTTTGACTCAGGTTTCTTTCTTTGGAAAAGAGATTTTGGAGGTGATTTCCCTTTGTTTTTTGCCATATTTTCCTTTTGGAAGAAGAGAAGAGGAGAGGACTTATCCCAAGGTCATACTCGATCCATTCCAGATTAGCCTATTTAGAAATAGCATGTACTACTTGCAAGTATCTTGCTATATTGAACTAGGCCTTTCTTTGTAAGAAGAAGGATTCTGAAATGGAACCACGTATTTGGAAAGCTCCACTCTTTCACAAGTGTGAATTCTCTCGCTCAGGGTCACACAATTTTGCCTTTGAACCTTACTTTTGAGGTTTCAAAGCAGCTATCCCTAAGAATTTTCAAAAATGGGAATTTAACCCAAACCCTACACATAATACTTCTTCAAGTATTGAATATTGATAGGATCTGCTAAATTCCTACCTTCTACATCGATCAACCAGTATGAATTTCAAGTGGATGTGGGCAACGATAGTGGATGATTTTCAAAACCAGATCTCCCACTTCAAAGTGGCGAGGTTTCACATGTTTGTCGTAGTGTCGGGTGATCCTTTGCCGGTATGCATGAGCATGATCCATGGCAAGGAGTCGCCTCTCATCTAACAAATCTAGTTCGTCCATCCTAGCATGGCATTCGTGGGAGTCCGGATGGAAGTCCTATAAGCCCATAAGGCTTCATCCAGCTTCTCATGACACGTCCTACCCTTTTCTAAAGTCTTCTCAATTATGCTAATGAGAGTCTTATTCATGGCTTCGGCTTGGCCGTTGCCTTGAGGGTAGTAGGGCGAGGAGAAGTGGTGAGTTATGCCATAGGTGTTGCATAACTTGACCATCCGCTCGTTTTTGAATGGGGTGCCATTATCGAACACAAGGTCTCTTGGAACTCCAAATTGAGCCAAGATATTCCTCCTAATGAAAGCCACCACATGTTACCCCTATACGTTGGTCAGGGAGGTGGCTTCGACCCACTTGGAGAAGTACTCAGTGGCTGCTAAAATGAACCTATGCCGATTCGATGCCTTTGGAAATATTGGGCCTACAATATCAAACGCCCATATGGTAAATGGCCAGGGGCTAACCACGGAATGTAATGAAGATGAAGGGATATGAATGGCATGCCCATGCACTTGACATGGATGACACTTCCTAACATGATCGTGGCAATCCTTTTTCAGGGTGGACCAAAAATAGACCGCTCTAAGTATTTTCATCGCCATCATGTTGGTATTGACATGACCTCCACATTCTCCATCGTGGAATTCATGCATAACAGTCCTAGCCTCCTCTTGGTCGACGCATCTTAGTAAGATGCCAGTAAAACTCTTTTTATACAAAACCCCACCCAAAATCGTATATCGGGTAGAAATTTTTTGGATGAATGCCTTATCCTTGGATGTGGCATTTTCAGCAAATCCCCCATTTTCTAGAAAACATTTTATGTCATAAAACCAAAGTTTTTCGACAGAATCTGGATTGTTTTGGCAAATTTCCAAATCGTGTGTGGATGGAGTGGGTGCATGCCATATCTCTAAGGATCGGGTTCCCAAAGTGGGATCGACCCTTAGGGCTGAACCCAAGGATGAGAGGGCATCAGCGATGCCATTATCCTCTCTTCCTACGTGTGTGAGTATACACGATTGGAAGTACTCAACCAATCGAGTTGCTAACTCGTGATATGGAAGAAGCTTTTCATTTCGCACTTGTCAAATTTTCAAAACTTGCTTTATAACGAGGAGTGAATCTCCAAAGACCTCAATGCATGCTGCCCCTAGAGTTTTCGAAACTTTTAAGCCTTGTACGAGTGCTTCATACTCAGCTATATTGTTGGAACATTCGAAATCTAGGTGAATTGCTATGGGGATCTCACCCTTTTCAGGAGATATGAGGATGACCCCGGCACCAGCCCCTCGTTGGTTTCGTGCCCCATCAAAGTGCATCTTCCACACTTGCTTTTCGAAAGAGTTTGCCTAAATGTGGTTTTGAAATTGGTTTTGCAATATGCCTTCGTCAATGTAAACACCCCGAAATCCCACGAATTTCTCAAAATCCATCTGGTTTTATACAAGCAACCCCAAAGGGCCATTTTTGAGTTTGGAAACCCAGGAGCCTTCCAAACAAACCCTGTATATATGTTTTAAACTTTATCTTTCAAAAACATATAATATAGCTTTTGAAAACCCTTTTAAAACATGTTTTGAAACCCCGAAGTGGCTTGGCCCGATCAAGACAGGACCAGGAGAGCCAAGAAGAGCCCGGAACCGGAGCACCTGTCGAGCCCGGCGCAGCAACTCTTGTATCTGATTCACACCCCAGGATCTCGAACGTCCAAGACCCTGTTCTTATCAAAATAGCATTTGAAGTCATCTCCGGAAGGCAGAAACGGAGGCGGACGACTATGTTGGCGAAGACCCAACGCAGACGGAGTACTGATGCTGTCAGGCCCCGCACGAATCGTCCGTTTTGAACCCATCTCGAAGGAGTCAGAGTTCAGTTTGGATTGGATCTGGACCATATATATCCAGATTCCAATCCAAACCCATATGTGGACTTGGATTTGGATTTGGATCCAGAGATCCAATCCAATATCCATATCCATGGCCCACATCACCTTCTCATAAATGGAGGTGGGGCCCACTTGAAATTCACGTGGGATATTGGGCATGAGAGAGAGTGGGGGTGAAAAATATCAAGAGTGTTGTATTAAGCTTGACTTGTGTGTCAAGTTTGGGTTTAATCTTGTGGGTTAGCCTAATTGAGTGGGTTTAAGCTTGTAATTAGCTAAAACCTAACCTAGGGCTGCACCAACATAGGGTGATCAAGGTCTATGGGCCATGCTAAGGGAGCTCCTTCACCTAAACCTAACCCAAAATGCCTAAACCTAGCCTAAACCCCTAATCCACCCCTAATCTGAACCTAATCACCTAACCCACTTCCCTAATCCCGGCCTAATCCCAACCTAATCACCTAACCCACTTCCCTAATCCTTCCCTAAACCTAGATTAATTTCCCTAATCCTAGCCTAAACCTAGCCTAAACCACCTAACCTAGCTCACTAAACCTCACCCTAAAACCCAACCACCTAACCTAGCCCTAAACCCCTAAACCACCCTTAGCCCACGATTTATCAAAACACCTAGTTTTAAAATATCTGGCCCAACCCCATCAAGCCCACCTTATCTACATACTACCCTACCTAAACCACCTAACCACTACCCACAACCCAGCCCTAACCGACCTACCCATCCCCTATTTAAACCCCCCTCATTGTGGGCGGGTTTTCCAAGTGGAAACCACCCCTTCCATCCAGCCGGGTCCTCTCCTTCTCCCATTTCTGCCGTGACCACTCCCCAACAGCTCCAGCTCCTCCACCAGCCGCCACCTGCTCCGCCACCTTCCCTCTTCCGTCCACCACCACTGCCCCCCAGCCGGACGCCACCATCTCTTCCCAACTCCACCAGCCGACAGCCACCTGCCCGCCACTCTCCCACTCCATCCGCCACTCCTCCCCATTCGGTAAGTCCCCCTAACTCCCTCAAAGCCACTCTCTACCACCTCTCCACTCTTAGCCACCCATCTTCCCTTCAGCTCAGCCCCTTTGCCGCCACCACCTAAGCCTAGCCGAACCTAGGATAACCCAAGTGGCTGGCCACTACTTAGCCACCATCTCCCATTCGGCTAACCCCCCTAGGTGTCCTCTTTGGCCTTCCCACTAGCTCACCTTTTAGGTCCAGTTTCCCTAAGTACCTAACTTCCCTAGTGACCCTAAGACCCACTTATTCAGCCATTCTAAACTCCCTACTTGGAGGCGCCGCCTACTTACCACCGGCCCCCTTCGAGGCTTCTATCCCGCGCCCCACTTGCAGCCGGCCAGCACCCTTGACCACCTACCTTCGCGGAGCTCCCGTTTGCAGCCCAAAGCCAAGCCTACGCTCAAGCAAGACCTCTACGGACCAGCTACTCGTAAGTGTCTAAACTCGGTCTTTAGTCGTACACTTGCTTGAAATTCAATTTGATACGGGGTTGTAATAACGGAGCATAGTCTCCCCCCGCTTGTAATAACGTGGCTTGGCACAACCACACACGTGCACTCTCTTAGTCGTGCACAATTTTGAACACACACGGGCCTAATCAGCCCCTAATATATATAAGTGTACGTATATATTTCATTTCCGAAGGGTTTTGGTTAAGTTGGGTGCGTTGTCTTTCAATTCAATCACTCTCACACACATTGAGCTTTCGCTCTTATTTGAAAGACCCAAGTAAGGGCCGACCTATACTATTTGGGTTTCATTTCATGTCGTGTGAGTAAGTCTTTCAATTTAAACACTCTCACACACATTGAGCTTTCGCTCTTATTTGAAAGACCCAAGTAAGGGCCGACCTATACTATTTGGGTTTCATTTCATGTCGTGTGAGTAAGTCTTTCAATTTAAACACTCTCACACACATTGAGCTTTCGCTCTTATTTGAAAGACCCAAGTAAGGGCCGACCTATACTATTTGGGTTTCATTTCATGTCGTGTGAGTAAGTCTTTCAATTTAAACACTCTCACACACATTGAGCTTTCGCTCTTATTTGAAAGACCCAAGTAAGGGCCGACCTATACTATTTGGGTTTCCTTTCTTGTCGTGTGAGTAAGTCTTTCAATTCAAGCACTTTCACACACATTGAGCCTTCGCTCTTACTCCCAAAGACCTTAGTAAAGGCCTTATTGCAGTTATATTTGGGTTTCATTTATGTCGTGTGTGTAGTACTTCAATTCAAGCACTCTCACACACATTGAGCCTTCGCTCTTACTCCCAAGACCTTAGTCAAGGCCATACTGCAATTTATATTTGGGTTTAATTTCATGTCGTGTGTGTAAGTCTTTCAATTCAAACACGCACCCACATTGAGCCTTCGCTCTTATTTGCAAGACCCGAGTAAGGGCTCATATACATAAGATATATACGTATCTCCCTTCGGTTCTTTCCCTTCGGTTATTTCCCTTCGGTTATTTCCCTTCTGTTATTTCCCTTCAGCATTGCCTTTACATTTCGGGTTTTTCCTTTGGAGTAGCGTGAGTTTGCATTGCATCTACGCCATACCACGAGGTAGGACGCATATTGCATCGAAGCAACCCCCGCTCGAATTCGCCCATGTAGTGGAGTGTTCATAACACACAAACTAGGCGACCCAAAAAGGGATAAAAGAAAAGACTTAGGCACGTGCAAATCCACGTGATCTAAAACATGCAATCGCATCTTAAAGACCCGAAATAGACACCTCGAACCGTTTCGTAGACTTTCTCCCCAAAACTCGATTTTTTGCAAAAGCGTACAGACTGACCCTTGCGCATCGGTGCAAGAAGGTCTGCGACGACAAGAGCTCACTTGCTCACAGTCGCCACGTTTAGAAGTCAGTGTTAAATATATCTTCGCTAGCTTAAGTAAGCTAGCTGGCACGCTCTGTTTGTATACATAGGCCTTAGACGCACGATAAGATCCACTCCAAGCCACGAAAGAGGCGAAGAGGCGGGGATTTTCGCGCGTCTACAGTCAAGCATTTCATCAAGTGTGGGATATGCGTCCTCTAGGGGGAACTCAGCCACGTAGTCAGCTAGGGCTTGCCCCTTAATGGATATCTGATGATGGTATTTCAGGTCATACTCCATTATAAGGAGTTGCCATTTGCCCAATCTACTAGTGAGAATGGGTTTTTCGAACAAATGCTTGATTGGATCAAGCTTGGACACTATCCAGATCTCATGATCTAGGAAATAGTGTCGAAATTTCTGGCAGGCCCAAACTAGGGCCAAGCACGTCTTCTCCATGGCTTGATAATTCCTTTTATAAGCCAAGAGAGTTTTCGAAAGATAGTATATGGCATACTCCTTGTGAGTGTCATCCTCATATTGAGCTAACAAGGCTCCCAAGGCATTCCCATGCACGGAAATGTAAAGCAGAAGAGGTTTTCCTTGCTTTGGAGGATTTAAAATAGGGGGATTAACTAAGTATGCCTTTTGTCTTTCAAATGACTTTTGGCAGTCGTCATCTCATGAAAATTTCGTGCCCCTTCTCAACAACTTGTTGAAAGGTTCGCATCTAGTCGCTAGGTTTGAAATAAACCTGCGAATGGATTGTAATCAACTTTGGAGGCTACGAATCTGCGTGAGATTGGAGGGTGGAGCCATGTCTATGATGGCTCTACACTTATAGGGGTCGACTTCTATGCCCCTTTGGCTCACCATAAAGCCTAAGAGCTTTTCGGACTCTACTCCGAACACGCATTTCTAAGGGTTTAGCTTTACTTTGTAAAGTCTAAGCCTTTCGAGAATCTTTTGTAAGCATTCGATATGAGTGCATCGAGTTTTAGATTTGGCCAAGAGATCATCCACATATACCTCTACGAGCTCATGAATCTGATCATGGAAGATCATGGTCATAGCTCTTTGGTATGTGGTGCCGGCATTTTTCAAACCAAAGGGCATGACTGTATAGCAGTATGTGCCCCATGGGGTTGTGAAAGCGGTCATACCCTGATCTAGTGGGCTTAGTTTGATTTGGTTATACCTTGAATAGCCATCCATAAACGAAAACATTTCATGATTTGCAGTACTATCGACTATCAAATCTATGTTTGGCAAAGGATAATTATCCTTTGGAGTGGCTTTATTCAGATTTCTAAAGTCGATGCATATTCAAATCTTCCCATTGGTTTTTCGAACAACGATTATATTGGATAACTGTAGACACGGAAAATCCTCGACTCCGGGTTCTTAGGCCTGAAGCGAATCTTTTCGTGCTTACGTTGCTTTTAAAAAGGGCGTGCCAGCTAGCTTTCTCAAACTAGCGAAGTGATTTTTTGAAAATATCTGACTTTTGGGGCGACTGTGGATAAGTGGGTTCTTTTCGTCGCAGACTTTCTTGTACCGGCGCACAAGGGTCAGTCTGTACGCTTTAGAAAAACTCGATTTTACAAACACGACTCTTTTTGAAAACTTGAAAAGTGTTTTATCTACTGGTTTTGTCAAATTTGCAACTTTTACACATGGGATCTATGCGCTCCTGTATCTCACGGGTTTTAGCAGATTTTGGCGTGTAGTCATATGCATCCAGTGCTCGATTTAAGGTAAGTACTACAAGTTTTGACCAATCTGGTTCGATGCAAGTATGCTCCCTATCTCGAGTGTGGCGGATATGCAATGCAAACTCACACAACTTGAAGGGAAAACCCCGAATTTAAAGACATAACAGAAGTGAAATAGCAGAAAGGGAAATAGCGGAAAGGGAAATAGCAGAAAGGGAAATATGGCTATATCTTAGATGCAGAAGGGAAAATATATATAGCTATATCTTAAGAGCGAGAAGGCTCAATGTGAGTGAGTGCTTTAAGTGTATAAATTGAAAGGGCAACTCACACGACTTGAACCTTAAAAACCCAGCGGAAAGGGGAAATACGTATATATATGTAAGAGCGGAAAGGCTCAATTGTGAGTGAGTGCTTTTGGGTGTATAAAATGAAAGACAACTCACGCAACTTGAACCTTAAAACCCAGCTGAATGTATATAAATAGAACTATATCTTATGGGCTGTTGAGGCCCGTTTTGTGTGCAAAAGGTGTGCAGATAAGAGCGGAAAGGCTCGAGTGTACGTGTGTGATTCGTGTTTCAAACCATAATATTACATCTCGGGGGGAGACTACGCTCCATTATTACAACCCCGTATCAAATTGAATTGAATTTGAAACAACGTAAAGAATCAGATTCGAGCACTTACTCGACTTTTGCTTGGGCTTCCTTTTTCAGCGAAACCTGACCTTGGATATAGCCGTTGGATGGACTTTCCTCTGCGAGATGACCAGCTGCGTAGAAGGTTGATCCTAGATCGTGACTTGGGCTAGATTGACAAGTTAATGCACTATGGGTTTCGGGTTTAGATATGATAGATCTAGGGTGAAAAACTAACGGATCTGAGTTAGGTCTAGGTGGTTCGTTTTGGTCGAAGGTTAGCTCAAGGCTCTAAGGGGAAAATCTGACCAGCTAGTGGTCGAGTTAGGGGATGTCTAAAGAAGTGGTTCGGGCGAGATGCGAAGGGATACTCGTCTCACCATGGGTCGAGATTGGTTTAGGGATAGTGAGTGATCTTAGGGGGAATCCTAAGGTAAGCTCTAGGGCAATGCTCGGCCAAAGGGTGGCCGAGCTTGGGCTTGATGTTGGGTGTTTGATCTCACGTGAGATCCTAAGGGAGTGGCTCGGCCAGAGGGTGGCCGAGCTGGGTAGGTGTAGGTTAGTTCTTTTGGTTAGGATCTAACTTAGGTAATGGATTTAGTTTAGGACAAAACCTAAAATGAACTCAGCTAGCTAGATGGGTGAAAACGGGTTCGTCCCAAAGGAAGGAACCGAGTGTTTTAGACACTCGGTTTTGGCTAGGTCTCTAGGAGTAGTTTTGGTTTAGGAAATAGTTTAGGTGGTTTAGTGCTAGATGGTTTGGCTGGGAGGGATCTAAGGTGAGCTTGGCCAGCCAATGGCCGAGCTGGGTATGGTTCTAGATTAGGGTAGTCTTAGGTAGAACTAGGATCGTCCCATTAGTGAAGTTCGGCCAGCATCTTGGCTGGACTTTGGACGTCTTTACCTTTTAGGGTTTAGGTGGTTTTGAGAGGTACGAAAAGAAGGGACTTTGGGCAGGATTTTAGGGGCTTACCTTGACAACCTATCAGCCCATTTGATCTCGTTTCCAACGCAGCCAATCCCCATTGAAGACAGCCCATCCAATGCCGCCAAGTTTCTCTCCATTTCCAGCAAAATGCAAGGCGTGAGATGCTCTCACTTGCACTTGAGTGCAGCCCACAAGACCAACCCACAATTTTACAAAACAAGAGGGGAAGGCCAGCCCCTTTTGTTGACCTTCCTCTCTCTCTCTCTCTCTCTTTTCCCCCCAACTATCCACGTGAAGTGCTGGAAAAATCGTCCCCTTCAAAGCCAGCCCACTCACGTCCTTTTATAGGCCCCTTGTGTGGATATGGATCCTTTGTTGGTCTCTAAAATCCGGATCCAATCCAATCCAAGTTTCGTTTGGATATGGATCTTGGATCTGGATCTAGATTTTTGGATCCAAATTTGATCCAAATTTTTCTCTTCTTCAGTCCTTTCTGGCGTTTCAAGCTGGATGCTTCGTGCGGGTCCTGAGTTCATCAAGATTCCGTCTTACGCTGGGTTTTTCCCATTTTCATCGTCCAAGCTTCTTTTCGTCTTTCTGGACTCTGTTTCGACTGTTTCTTCTTGCATTTGACTTGGATTTTCCGTGATTTCAGAGATGCTTTCGGCTTGGCCTTTGATGCTTCAGGCTTGAAATGCGTTTGTGGCCTGGGCTTCTTTTTCGTCCTCGAAATTCACTTTTCATCGGGTTGGGCTTGACCTTTGAACTTTTTTATTCTTTTGCGACTGTTTTGAGCCAGGCTTCATCTGTTCGTCTGGTCTTTCATAAAAATAGGACTTTCGTCCATTTTCAAGATTTTTCATGTTTCAAACAGGGTTGGAAAACAGAATTTTGAAATGTTTCGATTTCCTGAGTTTTTCAAAAATTCTTATCTTTTGAACTGGTTTTCAAACCAGGCATTTGGTTTTGAAAAGTATTTGGGTTTTTGGGGTGTTTACAATAACCAATCAGAATACACAATGGGTTTTATAAATCTGGCTTTTAACAGATCTTCTAAACCCTCTTTGACTTGGGCGTGTACGTTCGGATGTATTTTCCTAAGCTTTTGCTTTATGGGTTTTACATCCGCATCTAAAGGAAGACGATGCTCGACAATACTCGGGTCTATGCCCGGCATGTCTTCATACGTCCATGCAAACACATCTAAGTAGGTTTTTAGAAATGCAATGAATGATGACCTTTCATGCTCATGCAAACATGCGCCTACCTTAATGAGTTTGGGCTTTGAACCACTCCCTAGGTTTATCTCTATGAAATCTCCTCCTACTCAATTCGAAGGTTTTTCAAAATCGAGAATTTTATGAAATTATGGGAGCTCAGAAGTGGGATCTTCCTCAAGGGGATCCACCTCTAGGCTTTGATCATTCTTGACGTTTATAGATTCTAGGGAATTTGATGCATGGATTTTAAAAAGACCTGGTTTTTACACTTGGAATTTCTATTGATTTCGAAATTTTTGGTCTAGTTATACAAACAACGTTCCTTTCGAAATCTTTTGCTTTTTCCAAATCCTTAGCAGGAGCAGCTATGTACAAAATCTTTTTGGAATTTTGTAAATTTTTGATTTTTTTGTGTTTTTGTAAAACGAGAATTTTGGAGACTATACAAACTACTCTTTTTTCGAGTTTTTCATTTTCAAGTGTTTTTGGCTTTTGTAATTTTTCCATTTTTTGAATTTCAAGTTTTTCAAATGTTTTTGTATTTTTGATTGAGGGATCTTCCATCATACCTACAAAGGGAAAATGCTACAGGTTAGACTCTGAATAAGAGGTCTAAATCGTAGGTCTCTTCTTGGGTAGGCTCCAGGGCACCCTTGACCCAGGTGGTCACAGGGGGTGGCTCTGGTGGTATTCTGGGAGTATAGCCGATCCCATATCGGCTTGGATTTGCCATAGGCAGTATGGGTTCTAGGAGACCCTGATTTTGTGCCCCTAGACTTTTATATGGCAAATAGCCCATATTTAATAGCATGTTCCATGATTTTTTGTTTTTACAAAAATTTTCATATAAATCGTGGTCCTGGAACTTGTTGTCGTCTATGTTATGCACATAGGGCTTTTTGTCCAGGGGTTTTGGAAATAGGGGATTTTTGGGTTTTCCTGGGATGGTCAGGACTTTGAGGGGGACAGCCTTGGGTGGCCCCTTCATATATACGACCTTCCTAGGGTTTTTCAATGTGAGCCTTGGTGGCTCGAGCAGGGTCTGCCCCAGATTTGCCTCGTGGGTCTGGGAACTCGACAAGCAAGGGGAATTTATGACCCCTTGAAGCTGAGGATGACTCTCACCTAGGATCACTACGACTTTGTCCCTGAAAGGGATTTTGACACACCTATGGAAGGTGGATGTCACAGCACACATGCTGTGTATCCAGGGCCTTCCCAACAACAAGTTATAGTGGGGGTGGATGTCCAGGACATGGAACACCCTCGTGTGTGCTATCCCTCCCGTTTCTATGGGGAGTTCGATGGATCCTAGTGGTCTAGACGCATTCCCATCGTACCCAGTGATGACGATGGGGCTTGGGTTTACGGATGTCAAGGTGACTCCGATTTGGTTCGCCGCAAGAAGTGGAAGGATGTTGAGCCCTCCTCTCCCATCGACTAGGCACCTATCCAGAGAGTGGTTATTCAGAACCATCTCGATATGTAGGGCCTGGTTATGGGACTCGTAGGGTCTTTCTACATCGTCTTCCGAGAATACGATGGGCATTTTTGCTCCTATGGATGCCACTTGATTGGACAAGGATTCTGGGGTTATGTTCAAACTAACCTTTGCTCTTTCTAGAATTTTCTCTAACACGAGTCTATGCCTAGGCGAAGTTTGTATTAGCTCTAGGATGGACATGTTGATAGGAATCTTTGAAAGATGGTTTTCAAAATCATATAATTTTAACATGACATTTCCCTTGTCCACTTTCGGCGGAACTCTAGGAATACATGCTTTTGAGGGGCCAGGCACACTGACCACCTTTTTAGCACTTTGCAGATGTGGGGTTTGATAGATCCTCCCGGATCTTGTCACCTCTCCCATGATCAACCTAGGGTTCACACCTAATATGGCTCTAATCGAAAGATTTGGAGCACCTTGAATTTTTAAAACTGGTTTAACCGGGGATGGAACTCTTGGTGGTCGTTGGATGACTACTTGGGCAGGTTTTTTATGAAGTATGAGAGTAGATGCACAAGTAGACAAACCAGACTCATATGCATGCGCTAGACTCTTCGAAATCGTGAGAGCACATACCTCTTTTCCCTTCCCACTGGTACTTGCGTGCTTGGGGAAGGGTTCTTTGAAGATAGCTTGGGCAGGCTCGGGTTCCTCAATGACCTGAAGCCGGCCTTCTACTATCAAGTTCTCAATTTTATTTAACGGGGAGAAACATAGCTTTGTATTATGGCCTTTGAACCGATCATACTTGCAGAATCTGTTTAAAAATCCCCCTTTGGAAGTGACTCCCTCAGAAATCTCAGGGAGTTCGATCATTCCTTGGGCAAGTAGGAGGTCTAGGACCTCCGACACAAGTTGCCCCAACGGAGTATACTCCCGTCTTTCAAAGGGTTTTTGGAAGTTTTTCTCCCTTTTATTTTCTAGTTTTTTCAAAAAATTTTGAAGCACTTGCCAGGCTTGGATCCACCCGGACATTGGCGATTTTGTGGGGCTTTTCCCCTTTATCTGCGGTGGGTAGCCCATAAGTGTTGGGCTTCTCTAAGCGAGTTTTCGAAACCACGCTTCCTTCCCACAGGTGATCATAAATCCCTTTTTTCAAATTTGTTTCAAATTTTAAACACAGCTATGATATTGGCTCTTGCACTTGTCCAAGGAGAGACCTCCAACAAACGGTAAACGTATGTACGTCTTCGTTAATGCCTTGTTTTGTATCCCTCAATGTGTTTAAAGTCGGCGTGACTTCTACGTTATGTGAGAATCTCTGCATAAAGCAGTTCGCTAACTCTTCAAAAGTAGCGAACTGGCTAAGGTCGTAGGAAGCCAGCCATTTGGCAGTTGTGCCTTTGAGGGACAATGGGAACCAATACACCCATTTCATCGAGTCCTTCTTTTTCTTGTGGGCTCGACGAGAGAAAAGTTGCAAGTGACACCTAGGGTCTCCCATGCCATCATACCGATGGAAGTTCGGTATTTCATTGTCACTGTCTGTTTCATAGTCCATAGGCAAGAAATCAGACAGGACGTAACTCCTTTTCTCTTTGTTTTGCCCTCTCAGCAACTACTGTAGGGCTTTCCGGTCCTTGTGTGTGAAGGACTTGTGGTATTGGTTGCCTTCCATTGCGGAAGTCTCTTTATGTTTGTGAGTTTTTTCAAACTTTTTCTTGGCCTTTGGTTCGCCATTTGATGAACATGAGTCAGCTGCTTCTGCCTCTTGGCTAAGAGTAGCGATTTTGGCCTCAAAATCCCTTCTCAAGTCCTCAATCTCTTCTAGTTTGTTTTGTTTTTTCGAAAACCTCCTAGAATGAGAACTTGATGCGCATGAGCCATGGCTAGACACTTCTTGGGAGCTTGGACTCGACATGCTTCAAATGCTTTCAAAAATCCTAAGAATGAAATGCAACAAACAAAAGTTAAAAACACTTTCTTTGAAAATTTTTTCGTGAGGTTTCTCTATATGAATTGACTTTGCACAAGGCCCAGGTCCCACCGGGCGTGCCAATTCTGTAGACATAGAAAATTCTCACTTCTGGTTCTTAGGCGTAAAGTGAACCTTTTCGTGTGTCTAAGTTCATTTTTGTAAAAAGGGCATGCCGGCTATCTTGCTCAAGCTAGTGAAGTAAGTTTTGAAAATCTGACTCGTTTGGGGCGACTGTGAGCAAGTGAACTCTTTTCGTCGCAGACCATCTTGCACCGATGCGCAAGGGTCAGTCTGTATGCTTAGCAAAGTCGTTTTGAACAAGTAACCTCTTTGAAAATACACGAAGTGTTTGATTGGGTTTTGTTTGTATGATTGCAAATTTTATTTCACGTGGGATTTGCACGTGCCTATGTCTTTCAATTTTATGCTATTTAGGCCAACTAGGTGTGTGCGCAAGTGACCTAAGTTGGGCGATTTTTGCACGGGAGTATGGGGTTTGCTTTGATGCAATATGCGTCCTAACTCGTGGTATGGCGAATATGCAATGCAAACTCACACAACTCCAAGGGAAAACCCGAAATTGAAAGACAATGCTTCAGGGAAATTGCGTAAGGGAAATTGCAAAAGGGAAATTGCAAAAGGGAAATATGGCTGTATCTTAAGAGCGGAAAGGCTCAATTGTGTAAGTGTGTGTCGTGTATATATGGGAAGACTACTCACACAGCTGAACCTTAAAACCCAAATCTTAAAGACATAGCGAAAGGGAAATACAACTATATATATATGGGCCCGAAGGTCACCAACATGTGCATGGGTGTTGTGTGTATATGTAAGGACAACTCACACGACTTGTAATGTAAAACCCAAATAGAATTGCAATATGGCCCTTATTAGGGTCTTGGGAGTAAGAGCGAAAGCTCAATGTGTGTGAGTGTGGAATTGAAAGACCACGCACACAACATGAATGAAAACCCTGAATTAAATTGCAATATGGCTCTTATTAGAGTCTTGAGAGTAAGAGCGAAAGCTCAATGTGTGTGAGTGTAGAATTGAAAGACAACACCCACGACTTAAATGTAAACACACTGTAGACGCGCGAAAATCCCCGCCTCTTCGTCCCTTCCGGGGGCTTGGAGTGGATCTTCTCATGCATCTAAGGCCTTAGTATACAAATAGGGCGTGCCAGCTAGCTTACTTAAGCTAGCGAAGATATTAACACTGACTTCTAAACGTGGCGACTGTGAGCAAGTAAGCTCTTGTCGTCGCAGACCTTCTTGCACCGATGCGCAAGGGTCAGTCTGTACGCTTTGCAAAAATCAAGTTTTGGAGAGAAAGTCTATGAAGCGGTTCGAGGTGTCTATTTCGGGTTTTTAAGATGCGATTGCATATTTTAGATCACGTGGATTTGCACGTACCTAAGTCTTTTCTTTTATCCCTTTTTGGGTCGCCTAGTTTGTGTGTTATGAACACTCCACTACATGGGCGAATTCGAGCGGGGCTTGTTTCGATGCAATATGCGTCCTACCTCGTGGTATGGCGTAGATGCAATGCAAACTCATGCTACTCCAAAGGGAAAACCCGAAATGTTAAGACAATACTGAAGGGAAATAACAGAAGGGAAATAACCGAAGGGAAATAACCGAAGGGAAATAACCGAAGGGAAATAACCGAAGGGAAATAACCGAAGGGAGATATGTATATATCTTATGTATATGAGCCCTTACTTGGGTCTTGCAAATAAGAGCGAAGGCTCAATGTGGGTGCGTGCTTGAATTGAAAGACTTACACACACGACATGAAATGAAACCCAAATATAAATTGCAGTATGGCCTTGACTAAGGTCTTGGGAATAAGAGCGAAGGCTCAATGTGTGTGAGAGTGCTTGAATTAAAAGACTACCCACACGACATAAATGAAACCCAAATATAACTGCAGTAAGGCCTTTACTAAGGTCTTGGGAGTAAGAGCGAAGGCTCAATGTGTGTGAAAGTGCTTGAATTGAAAGACTTACTCACACGACATGAAATGAAACCCAAATAGTATAGGTCGACCCTTACTTGGGTCTTTCAAATAAGAGCGAAAGCTCAATGTGTGTGAGAGTGCTTGAATTGAAAGACTTACTCACACGACAAGAAATGAAACCCAAATAGTATAGGTCGGCCCTTGGGTCTTTCAAATAAGAGCGAAAGCTCAATGTGTGTGAGAGTGCTTGAATTGAAAGACAACGCACCTAACTTAAACAAAACCCTTCGAAAATGAAAGTATATATGTACACTTATATGTTAGGGGCTGATTAGGCCCGTGTGTGTTCAAAATCGTGCACGACTAAGAGAGTGCACGTGTGTGGTTGTGCCAAGCCACGTTATTACAAGCGGGGGGAGACTATGCTCCGTTATTACAACCCCGTATCAAATTGAATCCCAAGCAAGTGTACGACTAAAGACCGAGTTTAGACACTTACGAGTAGCTGGTCCGTAGAGGTCTTGCTTGAGCGCGGGCTTGGCCTTGGGCTGCAAGTGGGAGCTCCGCGAAGGTAGGTGATCAAGGGTGCTGGCCGGCTGCAAGTGGGGCGCGGGATAGACGCCTCGAAGGGGGCCGGTGGCATGTAGATGGTGCCTCCAAGTAGGGGGTTTAAAGTGGCAAATGGGGAGAGGTGGCGGATGGAATGGGAAGCAGGCGGGCAGGTGACTGTTGGCTGGTTCGGTTGGGTGAAGATGATGGCGTCCGGCTGAGGGGTGGTGGTGGTGGATGGAAGAGGGAAGGTGGCGGAGCAGGTGGCGGCTGGTGGAGCAGCTGGAGCAGGCCAAGGTGGGGAGTCGTCCCGGCTGGGTGAGAGAAGGGAGAAGGAGAGGGCCCGGCTGGGTGAGATAGTGGTTCCCACTTGGAAAACCCGCCCACAAGGAGGGGGGCTTAAATAGGGGATGGGTAGGTCGGTTAGGGCTGGGCTGTGGGTAGTGGTTAGGTGGTTTAGGTAGGGTGGTATGTAGATAAGGTGGGCTAGAAGGGGTTGGGCCAGATATTTTAAAACTAGGGGTTTGGGTAGATCGTGGGCTAAGGGTGGTTTAGGGGTTTAGGGCTAGGTTAGGTGGTTGGGTTTTAGGGTGAGGTTTAGTGAGCTAGGTTAGGTGATTAGGCTAGGTTTAGGCTAGGATTAGGGAAATTAATCTAGGTTTAGGGAAGGATTAGGGAAGTGGGTTAGGTGATTAGGTTGGGATTAGGCCGGGATTAGGGAAGTGGGTTAGGTGATTAGGTTCAGATTAGGGGTGGATTAGGGGTTTAGGCTAGGTTTAGGCATTTTGGGCTAGGTTTAGGTGAAGGAGCTCCCTTAGCATGGCCCATAGACCTTGATCACCCCATGTTGGTGCAGCCCTAGGTTAGGTTTTAGCTAATTACAAGCTTAAACCCACTTAATTAGGCTAACCCACATGATTAAACCCAAACTTGACACACAAGTCAAGCTTAATACAACACTCTTGATATTTTTCAACCCCACTCTCTCTCATGCCCAATATCCCACGTGAATTTCAAGTGGGCCCCACCTCCATTTATGAGAAGGTGATGTGGGCCATGGATATGGACATTGGATTGGATCTCTAGATCCAAATCCAAATCCAAGTCCACATATGGGTTTGGATTGGAATCTGGATATATATGGTCCAGATCCAATCCAAACTGAACTCTGACTCCTTCGAGCTGGGTTCAAAACGGACGATTCGTGCGGGGCCTGACAGCATCAGTACTCCGTCTGCGTTGGGTCTTCGCCAACATAGTCGTCCGCCTCCGTTTCTACCTTCCGGAGATGACTTCAAATGCTATTTTGATAAGAACAGGGTCTTGGACGTTCGAGATCCTGGGGTGTGAATCAGATACGAGAGTTGCTGCGCTGGGCTCGACAGGTGCTCTGGTTCTGGGCTCTTTTTGGCTCTCCTGGTCCTGTCTTGATCGGGCCAAGCCACTTCGGGGTTTCAAAACATGTTTTAAAAGGGTTTTCAAAAGCCATATCGTATGTTTTTGAAAGATATAGTTTAAAACATATATACAGGGTTGTTTGGAAGGCTCCTGGGTTTCCAAACTCAAAATGGCCCTTTGGGGCTGCTTGTATAAAACTAGATGGATTTTGAGAAATTCGTGGGATTTCGGGGTGTTTACACACACGCAACTGAACTTATATAAATAAAATTATATCTTAGGGGCTGTCAAGGCCCGTGTGCGTGCAAAAGGTGTGCAACTAAGAGCAGAAAGGCTCAAGTGCACGTGGGTGCTTGTGTGTCAAACCAAGTTATTACGTCTTGGGGGGAGACTACGCTCCATTATTACAACCCCATGTCAAAATTTAATTGAATATAAAGCAAGTTCATATAATGGACCGAGTTTAGGGGCAGGTAGGGCTCGACTGATGTTGAGGCATTGTAGGGGAGGTAGGTTGAGCTAAGGCGTGGTGCTAGGAGTTGGGATGAATTTAGTGGCAGGTAGGGCTCTACTGGAAAGAAGAGAGGTGTTGGGGAATGGTGAAGGGGTGCTGGAAATTGGGAGGCTAGGGTGGCAGGTGGATGGGAGTGCTCGGCTGGGTGGATGGAAGGAGGGCAGGTGAATGGGAGTTGGGCTGGGAATGAAGGAGGAGCTGGTGTTTTGGGGAAGGGGGAGTGGTATTAACCAGGAAGGAGGCGGCAGGTGTTGGGTGGCGGATGCGGGTGGCCGGGAAGGATGGAGGGGCTGGTGGCCGTGTGGAAGAAGGTGGCAGGTGCAGTAGGTCCTGGCCGAATCAAGGGAGTCCCGAGAGTGGAGGGTGTCCAGCTAGTGCCAAGGGCCTGAAGAGAGGGAACCCGTAGGTGGAAGGTGTAGACACGGAAAATTCCCACTTCTAGTTTTTAGGCCAGAAGTGAACCTTTTCGTGTGTCTAAGTTCGTTTTTGTAAAAAGGGAGTGCCAGCTAGCTTACTCAAGCTAGAGAAGTAAGTTTCGAAAATCTGACTCGTTTGGGGCGACTGTGAGCAAATGAGCTCTTTTCGTCGAAGACCTTCTTGGACCGATGCGCAAGGGTCAGTCTGTACGCTTAGCAAAGTCGTTTTGAACAAGTAACCTCTTTGAAAATACACAAAGTGTTTGATTGGGTTTTGTTTGTATGATTGAAAATTTTATTTCACGTGGGATTTGCATGTGCCTATGTCTTTCAATTTTATGCTATTTAGGACAACTAGGTGTGTGCGCAAGTGACCTAAGTTGGGCGATTTTTGCATGGGAGTATGGGGTTTGCTTTGATGCAATATGCTTCCTAACTCGTGGTATGGCGAATATGCAATGCAAACTCACACAACTCAAAGGGAAAACCCGAAATTGAAAGACACTGCTTAAAGGACATTGCATAAGGGAAATTGCAAAAGGGAAATATGGCTATATCTTAAGAGCAAAAAGGCTCAATTGTGTAAGTGTGTGTCGTGTATATATGGAAAGACTACTCACACCGCTGAACCTTAAAACCCAAATCTTAAAGACATAGCGAAAGGGAAATACAACTATATATATATGGGCCCGAAGGTCGCCAATGTGTGCGTGGGTGTTGTGTGTATATGTAAGGACAACTCACACGACTTGTAATGTAAAACCCAAATAGAATTACAATATGGCCCTTATTAGGGTCTTGGGAGTAAGAGTGAAAGCTCAATGTGTGTGAGTGTGGAATTAAAAGACCACACACACAACTTGAATGAAAACCCCAAATTAAATTGCAATATGGCTCTTATTAGGGTCTTGGGAGTAAGAGCGAAAGCTCAATGTGTGTGAGTGTGGAATTGAAAGACAACACCCACGACTTAAATCAAAACACATGCAGCTGAACTCATATAAATAGAATTATATCTTAGGGGTTGTCAAGGCCCGTGTGTGTGCAAAAAGGTGTGCAGCTAAGAGCGGAAAGGCTCATGTGCATGTGGGTGCTTGTGTGTCAAACCAAGTTATTACATCTTGGGGGGAGACTACGCTCCATTATTGCAACCCCATGTCAAAATTTAATTGAATATAAAGCAAGCTCATATAATGGACCGAGTTTAGGCACTTACATGTAGCTGGTCCATCTTCAACTTGTGTGGACTCGGCCTTGTGATCCGCCTTGGGCAGCCAAGGTGGATGGTTGCGGCAGGTAGGAGTGCTGGCCGGCTGATGTTGAGGCGTGGTAGGGAAGGTAGGCTGAGCTAGGGTGTGGTGCTAGGGGCTGGGATATGTTTGGGGACAAGTAGGTATCGGCTATAAGGAAGGGAGGTGTTGGGGAATGGTGAAGGGATGCTGTAAAGGGGCGACTAAAGGGGGTAGGTGGATGGGCAGGCATTGGGTGATGCTTGGTTGAGAGCTAGGAGGTGCTGGCTGGGTGAAAGGAAAAAGGGCAGGTGGATGGGAGTGGTGGCAGGTGGATGGGGGGAAGGGAGAGTGGTACTAACCGGGAAGGAGGTGGCAGGAGGTGTTGGTGGCCGGATTGGAAGAAGGTGGTGGTCGGGTGGAGCTCCTCGCCGAAGGTGAAAGGAAGGGCCGGTGGTGCTCGGTTGGGAGTGGAGAGGGTGAAGAGTATGAAGAACCAAGAGGAGAGGCCAGGTCCCAAGAGCATGGAGAGAGGGAACTCGTAGGTGGAAGGGTGGGATTTATATAGGCTGGGATTGGGAGCTAGGTCGGTTGGGCCAGATATTTGTTTTGGTGGGTTGGGATATGGTGGACTAGATCTTTTCATTTAGGTGGGTTGGGACATGGTTTAGGGTAGGTCGGTTAGGTGGGCTGGGACATGGTGGTTAGGGAGTTAGTTAGGTGAATTAAGGTTGGTTTAGGCTTAGTTGGTTAGGGTCTAGGTGGTCCAGCTAGGTGAGGTCGGCTAAGTGAAGTGGGTGCGGTTTTGGGTGAGAAGGGCTAAGTCTAGGTTAGGTTTGGGTTAATTTTTAGGAATAATGGCTAGGTGAGGTAAGCTAACCTAGGGCTAGGTTTAGGAACCACCCCTTGGCGCCGGTCCATTAGTTGCAACCATGTCCAAGTTGGTGCAGCCCTAGGTCAAGTGTAGGTGCATACAAGCTTGAACCCACACTCTTGGTTAAACCCACAAGGCTAACCCACTTTTGACCAAAAGTCAAGCCTACCAACTTTCTCACTCTTACTTTATGGCCCCCTTTCTCTCTCTACCCAAGCCTTCCAAGGCTTTTCACGTGAAACTTTGTGGGCCCCTCACCCCTATTTATGGGGAGGTGAAGTGGGCCATGGATACAGATATTAGATTTGGATCTTGGAATCCAAATCCAAATCCAAATACATTTTGGGTTTGGATATGGATATATATGGTCCAGATCCGACCCAAATATGATTTTTTAATTCCTTCATGGCATTTCGAGACGGACAGTTTGTGTGGGGCCTGACTTCATCAGTACTCCATCTTGCGTTGGGTCTTCGCCAACATTGTCGTCTGATCTGCTTCTCACCTTCAGGAGTTCATTTTGATCATTTTTCTGATATTTGGGGATTGGATGCCTGAGAATTTGGGGATGCTTTTGACATGAGAGTTGATATGCCGGGCTTGAAGTATGCTTTAGGTCCGGGCTCTCCTTTGCCTTTTTGATCCGCTTTTATCAAGACAAGAGGCTTTTGGGGCTTCAAAACACTATTTATAGTCTAAAAGCAATATGTACAAAGTTTTAAAACGTATGTATAGGTTTAAAATATGTATAGGATTGTCTGGAAGGCTTCTGAGTTTCCAGACTCAAAATAGCCCTTTGGGGCTGCTTTTGCAAAACCAGGCATATTTGAGAAAATCGTGGGATTTTTGGGGTGTTTACAGAAGGGTGGGGTTTATATAGGCTGGCTAGGGATTGGTGGCTGGAATAAGGGAGCTTAGGTCTGTTAGTGGGCCAGATATTTATTTTGGTGGGCTGGGATATGGTGGGCTAGATATTTTTAGTTAAGTGGGCTAGGACATGGTGGTTAGGGACTTAGTTAGGTGAATTAAGGTTGGTTTAGGCTTAGTTGGTTAGGGTCTAGGTGGTCCAGCTAGGTGAGGTCGGCTAAGTGAAGTGGGTGCGGTTTTGGGTGAGAAGGGCTAAGTCTAGGTTAGGTTTGGGTTAGGTTTTAGGAATAATGGCTAGGTGAGGTAAGCTAACCTAGGGCTAGGTTTAGGAACCACCCCTTGGCGCCGGTCCATTAGTTGCAGCCATGTCCAAGTTGGTGCAGCCCTAGGTCAAGTGTAGGTGCATACAAGCTTGAACCCACACTCTTGGTTAAACCCACAAGGCTAACCCACTTTTGACCCAAAAGTCAAGCCTACTAACTTTCTCACTCTTACTTTATGACCCCCTTTCTCTCTCTACCCAAGCCTTCTAAGGCCATTCACGTGAACTTTTGTGGGCCCCTTACCCCCATTTATGAGGAGGTGAAGTGGGCCATGGATACAGATATTGGATTTTGATCTTAGGATCCAAATCCAAATCCAAATACATTTTGGGTTTAGATCTGGATATATATGGTCCAGATCCGACCCAAATTTGATTTTTTTGATTCCTTCATTGCGTTTCGAGACAGACGGTTTATGCGGGGCCTGACTTCATCAGTATTGTCTTGCGTTGTCTTCGCCAACATTGTCGTCCGAACTTCTTCTCACCTTTAGGATTTCATTTTGATCATTTTTCTGATATTTGGGGCTTGGATGTCTGAGAATTTGGGGATGCTTTTGACATGAGAGTTGTTAATGCCTACATGATGGCAATGAAAATACTTAGAGCGGGCTATTTTTGGTCCACCCTGAAAAAGGATTGTCACGATCATGTTAGGAAGTGTCATCCATGTCAAGTGCATGGGCACGCCATTCATATCCCCTCATCTGCATTGCATTCCGTGGTCAGCCCCTGGCCATTTACCATGTGGGCGTTTGATATCCTAGGCCCGATCTTTCCAAAGGCATCGAATGGGCATAGATTCATTTTAGCAGCCACTGAGTATTTCTCCAAGTGGGTGGAACCCATCTCCCTGACCAACGTACAAGGGCAACATGTGGTGGCTTTCATTAGGAGGAATATCTTGGCTCGATTTGGGGTTCCACGAGACCTCGTGTCCGATAATGGCACCCCATTCAAAAACGAGTGGATGGTTAAGTTGTGCAACACGTATGGCATAACTCACCACTTCTCCTCGCCCTACTACCCTCAAGGCAACGGCCAAGCCGAAGCCACGAATAAGACTCTCATTAGTATAATTGAGAAGACTTTAGAGAAGGGTAGGACGTGGCACGAGAAGCTGGATGAAGCCTTATGGGCTTATAGGACTTCCATCCGGACTCCCACGAATGTCACACCATTCGAATTGGTCTATGGCACAAACGCCATTCTTCCCATTCATACACAATTGCATTCCTTCCATACATCCATTGCACTCGACCTCCCCCTAGAGACGCTTCAGCATGCTAGGATGGCCGAACTAGATTTGTTAGATGAGAGGCGACTCCTTGCTATGGATCATGCTCATGCATACCAGCAAAGGATAGCCCGACATTATAACAAACACATGAGACCTTGCCACTTTGAAGTGGAAGATCTGGTTTTGAAAATCATCCACTATCGTGGCCCACATCCACTTGGAAAGTGGCGCCCCAAGTGGGATGGACCCTATGTTGTACGTGCAACCACCACGAACAACTCATATTGGTTGATGATGTAGAAGGTAGGAATTTAGCAGATCCTATCAATATTCAATACTTAAAGAAGTATTATGTGTAGGATTTGGGTTAAATTCCCATTTTCGAAAACCTTTAGGGATAGTTGCTTTGAAGCTTTGAAAGTAAGGTTCAAAGGCAAATCGTGTGACCTTGAGTGAGAGAATTCGCACTCGTGAAAGAGTGGAGCTTTCCAAACATGTGGTTACATTTTAAAATCCTTCTTCTTACAAAGAAAGGCCTAGTTCAATATAGCAAGATACTTGCAAGTAGTACGTGCTATTTCTAAATAGGCTGATTTGGAATGGATCGAGTATGACCTTGGGATAAGTCCTCCCCTCTTCTCTTCTCCTTCCAAAAGGAAAACATGGCCAAAATAAAGGGAATTCCCCATCTAAAGTCTCTTTCCAAAAGAAAGAAACCAGAATCAAAAAGAAAAAATCGATTCTCTTGTGAAAAAGAGGGATTAAAGAAAAAATACTCCCAAAGGGAGACCCTCTATGAAAAAAAGGAAAAACAGGCCAAAAAGCTCAAAAAGAGTAGTTTTTCGCCTTCTATGCCTTAAACCATGGCACGCTTCAGAAGGGACCGTGGTATCTCTTTCCCATCCCTGGCTTATCCCAAGTATAAACATGGTTCATTTCGAGGAATCCTAAAGTAAAATTAGGATTTACTTGAATTTCATTTTGTTTGAGAATTCGACGTTTCGAGTAAGACGTAGGAATCTTGAAATATAGCTTATTTTCTTATAAAACCTCCGCTAGATTAGCGAGTGTCAAGACTCAAGCAAAGGCAAACACGAAGAGCTCGAGATCCTTAGGATTGAGGCTCAAAGCAGTGTTCCCTTTTTGTAAATAGATTTTGAAAAATCAAACATCGAGCAACATAGGGTCTGCTCACTTGGAGTAGCAGGCCTTCATAAGTCTCAAGAGTTCGACCATATCTGGCCTCTAGGAGGTCGCCATTCTTGGCACCCCATCCATGTCATGCATCTGCATAACCACGCATGGACACTTGCATAAACATGATCCCATATAGGACCAGATTCCATATAATATCCCTTTGGCGGGATATCTCCTCCTACCAGGGTTTCGAAAGTGAGATTTTGCTAAAGATTGGGACGATCCCATATTTTTGTGGATAGATCTAGGGAGACATCAAAAGGGGTGTTGTCGTCTTTGCCATTATCCAAATCAATTTGGATAATGCCAAAGAGGGGCATCTGTAAACACCCCAAAATCCCACAATTTTTCCAAAACACCTGGTTTTGCAAAAGCAGCCCCAAAGGGCTATTTTGAGTCTAGAAACCAAGGAGCCTTCTAGGCAACCCTGTACATATGTTTAAACTATATATGTTTTAAAATGTGTTATATAGTTTTAAAACCTTTAAAAAGGTATTTTGAAACCCTGGAAAGCAACTTGGCCTGATAAAAGCAGGACTAGAGGAGCGAAAGAGAGCCCAGAACCGGAGCATATGTCAAGCCCGGCACATCAACTCTCGTATCAGATTCATCCCCGAAATCTCAGACATCGAAGCCCCTATTATCAACAAACTGTTTGAAATGATCTCTGGAAGGTGAAAAGAGCAGCGGACGACAATGTTGGCGAAGACCCAACGCAAGACGGAGTACTGATGCTGTCAGGCCCCGCACAAACCGTCCGTTTCAAACATACCATGAAGGAGTCAAAAATTCAGATTTGGATCGGATTTGGACCATATATATCCAAATCCAAATCCAAACATGCATATGGATTTGGATTTGGATTTGGATCCAGTGATCCAATGCAATATCCACATCCATGGCCCACATCACCTTATCATAAATGGAGGTGGGGCCCACAAGAAATTCACGTGAAAAGCTTGGGTATGAGAGAGAATGGGGGATAAAATATGAGTGAAAATATGGTGGGCTTGAGTTTTGTGTCAAGTTTTGGGTTAATCATGTGGGTTAGCCTAATGAGTGTGGGTTTAAGCTTGTATGCACCTACACCTAACCTAGGTCTGCACCAACTTGCTGCAACTAGGTCCATGGGTCGAAGGCAAAGGGATGCTTCTAAACCTAACCCCAAGCTAACCCACCTTACCTAGCCATTTCCCCCTAAACCCGACCTAATCCTAGCCTAATCACCTAACCCACTTCCTTAATCCTTCCCTAATCCTAGCCTAATCACCTAACCCACTTCCTTAATCCTTCCCTAAACCTAGCCTAATCCCCCTAACCTCACCCTAATCCTAGCCTAAACACCTAACCCACTTCACTAAACCTCACCCTAAACCCAACCCACCTAACTAAGCCCTAAACCACTAAACCAACCCACCTAAATCCCTAGCACACCATATCCCCAAACCACCCAAAATAAAAATCTGGCCCACCTAAATCTCTAGCACACCATACCCCCAAACCACCACCACCAAACCAACCCAACCGACCCCCAATACCAGCCCAGCCACCGACCCCATTAAGCCTATAAATACCCCCTTGCATGCGGGTGAGAGGTCTTTGGCTCTCAAAAATCTGGGATTTCTCCCCCCTCTTGGAACCCGCCACCTCCACCCTTCGGCTAGCACCACTCCACGCCACCTTCCACCTTTTACCTGTTGCACCCGGCCAACATCATTCCACGCCACCTGCCACCTCCTTCCATCCGGCCAAGACCTCACCTGCCGCCTCTTCCTCACCCATTCGGCCAGCTGCCCTCCACGGCTTCCCTTAGGTAAGCCTCACCTCTCACTCTCCCCTCCTTCTCCTCCATCTCACCCCCTAGGCTGACTCCACCAGCACCTCCACCTTCTCTCACCACCCCACGAACCTGCCATTCCATCACCCGACTGCCCCCAACATCTCCCATACACCCGGCCAGTACTTGCACCAATCCGGCCAGTCCCCCTCTCTCAGCCACCCGCGCCTTACCTCTCCCTAAGACCTACCCCAAGCCTTAGTGACATACCCTAGTCCAACCTACCTCCCCTAAGCACTTCAAGCCCAGCCAAGACAGCATTCCATCCACCCGGCCAGGACCTGCACCTTCATCATTCGGCCAGCACATCCACTTGCCGCGCCCATCCGAGGAGCTCCCTCTTGCAGCCCAAGGCGACTCACTAGGCCCAAGTACAATCAAGTCACACCCGGACCAGCTATACGTAAGTGCCTAACTCGGTCCTTGTTATAGACTTGCTTATGCTTAATTAAATTTGATATGGGGTTGTAATAATGGAGCGTTGTCTCCCCTCGCTTGTAATAATGTGGTTTGGCACACCCACACACATGTGCACTTGAGCTTATTCCGCTCTTCGCTATACACGATTTTGACACACACATGGGCCTAATTAGCCCTTAAGATATAGCTATACGTATATGATTTAAGTTGCGTGGGTTTTCATTAAGTTGTGTGTGTTGTCTTTCAATTTTCACACTCACACACATTGAGCTTTCGCTCTTATTCCCAAGACCCTAGTAAGGGCCTATTGCAATTTTGTTTTGTGGTGTTTTCATTTATGTCGTGTGCGTAGTATTTCGATTCTACACTCACACACATTGAGCTTTCGCTCTTACTCCCAAGACCTTAGTCAAGGCCTATTGCAATTATATTTGGGTTTCATTACATGTCGTGTGCGTAGTATTTCAATTCTACACTCACACACATTGAGCTTTCGCTCTTACTCCCAAGACCTTAGTCAAGGCCTATTGCAATTATACTTGGGTTTCATTACAAGTCATGTGAGTTGTCTTTCAATATACACACAACACCCGCGCACACGTTGGCGACCTTCGGGCCCATATATATTATAAGTATTTCCCTTCGGCTATGTCTTTAAGATTTGGGTTTTAAGGCTCATTAGTGTGTGTAGTCTTTACATATATACACGGCACACACTTGCACAATTGAGCCTTTTCGCTCTTAAGATATAGCCATATTTCCCTTTTGCAAATTCCCTTTTGCAAATTTACATTAAGTCATTTCCCTTCCGCATTGTCTTTCAATTTGGGTTTTCCCTTTGGAGTTGCGTGAGTTTGCATTGCATATACGCCATACCACGAGTTAGAACGCATATTGCATCAAAGCAAGCCCCATACTCCCGCTCAAAATCGCCCAACTTAGGTCACTTGTGCACACACACACCTAGTTGGCCCAAAAAGATAAAAAGAAAGACATAGGCACGTGCAAATCCCACGTGTAATAAAATCTGAAATCGTACATCCAAAGCCCAAACACTTAGGCTATTTTCAAAGAGGTTTACATTTTAAAAGACTTTGCCAAGCGTACAGACTAACCCTTGTGCATCGGTGCAAGAAGGTCTGCGACGAAAAGAGCTCACTTGCTCACAGTCACCCCGATAGAAGTCAAATTTTGAAAACTTACTTCACTAGCCTGAGCAAGCTAGCTGACACGCCCTTTATATAAAATACGACTTAGACACACAAAAAGATTCGCTTCAGGCCTAAGAACGAGAAGCAAGGATTTTCCATGTCTACAAAGAGCTGGCTGCTATCAAATAAATTTTTAGAAAGATGGATGCTTTAAGCCATGAGATTAAGGCACATCGATCACATAGTAGCTCATCTCGGGCACATAGAGATCATGAAAGGAAAATCGATCTTAAACTCGACGAAGGATATGAGGCTAAAGATGAAACCCGAAGGTGGATTAAATCATCCATTCCCAAGCCTCCAAGCACTCCAACCTCAAAAGAAAAACCAAAAAAAGATTTTCATATTTCAAAAACTCAAAAAAATCTGGAAAATTTTCAAAAAGACAAAAAAATTGAAAAGAAAAACTTTGAAATTCTGAAAGCTAGAAATGAAATCCCTTATTGAGGGCTGTAGACACGGAAAATTCCCACTTCTGGTTCTTAGGCCCGAAGTGAACCTTTTCGTGTGTCTAAGTCGTTTATAACAAAAGGGCGTGCCAGCTAGCTTACTCAAGCTAGCAAAGTAAGTTTTTGAAATCTCACTCTATCGGGGCGACTGTGAGCAAGTGAGCTCTTTTCGTCACAGACCTTCTTGTACCGATGCGCAAGGGTCAATCAGTACGCTTGGCAAAGT
This sequence comes from Brasenia schreberi, assembly GCA_036023115.1. Classification (NCBI taxonomy): domain Eukaryota; kingdom Viridiplantae; phylum Streptophyta; class Magnoliopsida; order Nymphaeales; family Cabombaceae; genus Brasenia; species Brasenia schreberi. The sequence goes on from JAYKKT010000059.1 coordinate 17,549,740, forward strand.
CTTTTAAATCAAACCTCTTTGAAAAATACCCAAAGTATTTGGGCTTTGTTTTTAAGATTGCAAGTTTTATTTTACGTGGGATTTGCACATGTCTATGTCTTTCTTTTTATGCTTTTTAAGGCCAACTAGGTGTGTGCACAAGTGACCTAGGTTGGGCGATTTTTGCACGGGAGTGTGGGGCTTGCTTTGATGCAATATGCGTCCTAACTCATGGTATGGCGAATATGCAATGCAAACTCACACAACTCCAAAGGGAAAACCCGAATTGAAAGACAATGAGGAAGGGAAATGACTTAATGTAAAGTGCAAAAGGAAAATTGCAAAAGGGAAATATGGCTATATCTTAAGAGCGGAAAGGCTCAATTGTGCAAGTGTGTGTCATGTATATATGGAAAGACTACTCACACAGCTGAACCTTAAAACCCAAATCTTAAAGACATAGAGGAAGGGAAATACTTATAATATATATGGGCCCGAAGGTCGCCAATGTATGCATGGGTGTTGTGTGTATATGTAAAGACAACTCACACGACTTGTAATGTAAACCCAAATATAATTGCAATATGACCCGTATTACGGTCTTGGGATAGGCTAAACCCACAAGGTTAACCCACCCTTGACCAAAAGTCAAGCCTACCAACTTTCTCACTCATACTTTATCACCCCTTTTCTCTCTCTACCCAAGCTTTTCACGTGAAATATCTGTGGGACCCACCTCCATTTATGAGAAGGTGATGTGGGCCATGGATGTGGATATTGGATTTGGATCTTTGGATCCAAATCCAAATCCAAATCCAAATGCATGTTGGGTTTGGATCTGGATATATATGGTCCAGATCTGACCCAAATCTGATTTTCTGATTTCTTCATGGCGTTTCGAAATGGATGGTTTGTGCGGGGCCAGACTGCATCAGTACTCCATCTTGCGTTGGGTCTTCGCCAACATTGTCGTCCACTCTTCTTCTCACCTTGTGGAGATCATTTTGACAAATTTTTGATATCAAGGGCTTGGATGTCCGAGAATCTGGGGGTGATTCTGATATGAGAGTTGATGTATCGGGCTTGAAATATGCTCTAGGTTCGGGCTCTCTTTCGCTTCTTCGGTCCTGCTTTCATCAAGCCAAGCTGGTTTTTGGGGTTTCAAAATACCTTTTTAAGGTTTTAAAACTGTATGTATATATTTTTAAAACATATATGGTTTTAACATATGTAAAGGGTTGTCTAGAAGGCTCCTGGGTTTCCAGACTCAAAATAGCCCTTTGGGGCTGCTTTTGCAAAACTAGGTATATTTGAGAAAATCGTGGGATTTTGGGGTGTTTACAGATGCCCCTCTTTGGCATTATCTAACCCCTTTTAATGTCTCCCTAGATCTATCCACGAAAACATGGGATCGTTCCAATTTTTAAGCAAAATCTCTCTTTTAAAACCTGGTAGGAGGAGATATCACGCCAAAGGGGATTGCTATGATTTTTGGTCTTAATACTGGATCATGTTATGCAAGTGTTCATGCAAGGATATGCACATGCATGTCATGGATGAGACGCCAAGAATGGCGACCTCCTAGAGACCAGATGGTGTGGTCGAACTCTTGAGACTTATGAAGACCTGCTGCTCAAGTGAGCAGACCCTATGTTGCTCGATGTTCGATTTTTTTCAAAATTTATTTATAAAAGGGAAAACCACTTTTAGCCTCAATCCTAAGGATCTCGAGCTCGTTGTGTTTGCCTTTGCTTGAGTCTTTACACTTGCTAATCTAGTGGAGGTTTTATAAGAAAACAAGCTATATTTCAAAATTCCTACGCCTTACTCGAAACGTCGAATTCTCAAACAAAATGAAATTCAAGTAAGTAAATCCTATTTTTACTTTAGGATTCCTCAAAATGAACCATGTTTTACTTGGGATAAGCCAGGGATGGGAAAGAGATACCACGGTCCCTTCTGAAGCGTCCCGTGGTTTGAGGCATAGAAGGTAGAAAACTGCTCTTTTGAGCTTTTTGGCCTTTTCTTCCTTTTTTTCATAGAGGGTCTATCTTTGGAAGTATTTTTTCTTTAATCCCTCTTTTCCATAAGAGAATCGAATTTTCATTTTGATTCATGTTTCTTTCTTTGGGAAAGAGATCTTTGGCGGGGATTTCCCTTTGTTTTGGCCATATTTTCCTTTTGGAAGGAGAAGAGAAGAGGGGAGGACTTATCCCAAGGTCAAACTCGATCCATTCCAAATCAGCCTATTTAGAAATAGCATGTACTACTTGCAAGTATCTTGCTATATTGAACTAGGCCTTTCTTTGTAAGAAGAAGGATTTTGAAATGTAACCACGTATTTGGAAAACTCTACTCTTTCACAAGTGCGAATTCTCTCGCTCAGGGTCACACCATTTGCCTTTGAACCTTACTTTCGAAGTTTCAAAGCAGCTATCCCTAAGGATTTTCAGAAACTGGAATTTAACCCCAACCCTACACATAATACTTCTTTAAGTATTGAATATTGATAGGATCTGCTAAATTCCTACCTTCTACATCGATCAACCAATATGAGTTGTTCGTGGTGGTTGCACGCACAACATAGGGTCCATCCCATTTGGGGTGCCACTTTCCAAGTGGATGTGGGCCACGATAGTGGATGATTTTCAAAACCAGATCTCCCACTTCAAGGTGGCGAGGTCTCACATGTTTTCCATAATGTCGGGCTATCCTTTGCCGGTATGCATGGGCATGATCCACAGCAAGGAGTCACCTCTCATCCAACAAATCTAATTCGGCCATCCTAGCATGCTGAAGCGTCTCTAGGGGGCGGTCGAGTGCAATGGATGTATGGAATGAATGCAATTGTGTATGAATGGGAAGAATGGCGTTTGTGCCATAGACCAATTCGAATGGTGTGGCATTCGTGGGAGTCCGGATGGAAGTCCTATAAGCCCATAAGGCTTCATCCAGCTTCTCGTGCCACGCCCTACCCTTCTCTAAAGTTTTCTCAATTATACTAATGAGAGTCTTATTCGTGGCTTTGGCTTGGCCGTTGCCTTGAGGGTAGTAGGGCGAGGAGAAGTGGTGAGTTATGCTGTAAGTGTTGCACAACTTGACCATCCGCTCATTTTTGAATGGGGTGCCATTATCAGACACAAGGTCTCTTGGAACTCTGAATCGAGCCAAGATATTCCTCCTAATGAAAGCCACCACATGTTGCCCCTGTACGTTGGTCAGGGAGATGGCTTCGACCCACTTGGAGTAGTACTCAGTGGCTACTAAAATGAACCTATGCCCATTCGATGCCTTTGGAAATATCGGGCCTACAATATCAAACGCCCACATGGCAAATGGCTAGGGGCTGACCACGGAATGCAATGATGATGAGGGGATATGAATGGCGTGCCCATGCACTTGACATGGATGACACTTTCTAACATGATCGTGGCAATCCTTTTTCAGGGTGGACCAAAAATAGCCCGCTCTAAGTATTTTCATTGCCATCATGTTGGCATTAACATGACCTCCACATTCTCCATCGTGGAATTCATGTATAACAGTCCTAGCCTCCTCTAGGTTGACACATCTTAGTAGGATGCCGGTAAAACTTTTTTTATACAAAACCCCACCCAAAATTGTGTATCGGGTAGAAATTTTCTGGATGAATGCCTTATCTTTGGATGTGGCATCCTCAGTCAATCCCTCATTTTCTAGAAAACATTTGATGTCATAGAACCAAGATTTTTCAACAGAATCTGGATTATTTTGGCAAATATCCAAATCGTGTGTGGATGGGGTGGGCGCATGCCATATCTCTAAGGATCGGGTTCCCGAAATAGGATCGACCTTTAGGGCTGAACCCAAAGAGGAGAGGGCATCGACAATGCCATTATCCTCTCTTCTTACGTGTGTGAGTCTACACAATTGGAATGACTCAACCAATCGAGTGGCCAACTCGTGATATGGAAGAAGTTTTTCATTTCGCACTTGCCAAATTTTCAAAACTTGGTTTATAACAAGGAGTGAATATTCAAAGACCTTGATGCATGATGCCCCTAGAGTTTTTGAAATCCTTAAGCCTTGTATGAGTGCTTCATACTCAGCTATGTTGTTGGAACATTTGAAATCTAGGCGAATTGCTATGGTGATCTCACCCTTTTTAGGGGATATGAGGATGACCCCAGCACCACCCTCTCGTTGGTTTCGTGCCCCATCAAAGTGCATCTTCCACACTTGGTTTTCGAAAGAGTTTGCCAAAATGTGGTTTTGAAATTGGTTTTGCAATATGCCTTCATCAGGCATTTCACTAAGTGTGGGATATGCGTCCTCTAGGGGGAACTTAGCCTCGTAGTTAGCTAGGGCTTGCCCCTTAATGGAGATCTGATGATGGTATTTCAGGTCATACTCCATTAGAAGGAGTTGCCATTTGCCCAATCTACCAGTGAGAATGGGTTTTTCGAACAAATGCTTGATTGGATCAAGCTTGGACACTATCTAGATCTCATGATCTAGGAAATAGTGTCTAAATTTCTGGTAGGCCCAAACTAGGGCCAAGCACGTCTTCTCCATAGCTTGGTAATTCCTTTCGTAAGCCAAGAGAGTTTTTGAAATATAATAGATGGCATACTCCTTGTGGGTGTCATCCTCGTATTGAGCTAACAAAGCTCCCAAGGCATTTGCATGTACAGAAATGTAAAGCAAAAGAGGTTTTCCTTGTTTTGGAGGATTTAAAACAAGGGGATTAACTAGGTATGCCTTTAGTCCTTCAAATGACTTTTGGCAGTCGTCATCCATGAAAATTTTGTGCCCTTCCTCAACAACTTGTTGAAGGGTTCGCATCTAGTCGCCAGGTTTGAGATGAACCTGCGAATGGATTGTAATCGACCCTGGAGGCTACGAATCTGCGTGAGATTGGAGGGTGGAACCATGTCTATGATGGCTCGACACTTAGATGGGTCGACTTCTATACCCCTTTGGCTCACCATAAAGCCTAAGAGCTTTCCGGACTCAACTCCGAATACACATTTCTGAGGGTTTAGCTTTACTTTGTAAAGTCTAAGCCTTTCGAAAATCTTTTGTAAGCATTCGATATGAGTGCATCGAGTTTTGGTTTTTGCCAAGAGATCATCCACATATACCTCTACGAGCTCATGAATCTGATCACGGAAGATCGTAGTCATGGCTCTCTGGTATGTGGCACCGGTATTTTTCAAACCAAAGGGCATGACTGTATAGCAGTATGTGCCCCATGGGGTTGTGAAAGCAGTCTTACCCTAATCTCGTGGGCTTAGTTTGATTTGATTATACCCTGAATAGCCATCCATAAATGAAAACATTTCGTGATTTGCAGTACTATCGACTATCAAATCTATGTTTGGTAAAGGATAATTATCCTTTGGAGTGGCTTTGTTCAGGTTTCTAAAATTGATGCATATTCGAATCTTCCCATTGGTTTTTCGAACAACAACTATATTGGATAACCAATCAGAATACGCAATGGGTTTTATAAATCCGGCTTTTAATAGATCTTCTAAACCCTCTTTAACTTGTGCATGTACATTCAGATGTATTTTCCTAAGCTTTTGCTTTATGGGTTTCACATCCGCATCTAAGGGAAGACGATGTTCGACAATACTAGGATCTATGCTCGGCATGTCTTCATACGTCCATTTAAACACATCTAAGTAGGTTTGTAGGAATGCAATGAATGCTGATCTTTCATGCTCATGCAAACATGCGCCTACCTTAATGAGTTTGGGATTTGAATCCCTCCCGAGGTTTACCTCTATGAAATCTCCTCCTACTGAATTTGAAGGCTTTTCAAAATCGAGAATTTTATGAAATTCTCGGAGCTTAGAAGTGGGATCTTCCTTAAGGGGATCCACTTCGGGGCTTCGATCATTCTCATGGTTTGTAGATCCTAGGAAATTTGATGCATGGATTTTCAAAAGACCTGGTTTTACACTTGGAATTTCTATTGATTTCGAAATTTTTGGTCTGGTTATACAGACAATATTTCTTTTGAAATCTTTTCCTTTTTCCAAATCCCTACCAGGAGCAGCTATGTACAAAACCTTTTTGGAGTTTTGTAAATTTTCGATTTTTTGTACTTTTGCAAAACGAGTATTTTGGGAACTATACAAACTACTCTTTTTTCGAGTTTTTCATTTTCCAATGTTTTTGGCTTTTGTGATTTTTCCATTTTTTGGATTTCAAATTTTTCAAATGTTTTTGTATTTTTGATAAAGGGATCTTCCATCATACCTACAAAGGGAAAACACTACCGGTTAGACTTTGAATAAGAGGTCTAAATCGTAGGTTTCTTCTAGGGTAGGCTCAAGGGCACCCTTGACCCAGGTGGTCACAGGGGGTGGCTCTGGTGGTATTTTGGGAGTATAGCCGATCCCATATCAGCTTGGATTGGCCCTAGGCAGTATAGGTTCTAGGAGACTGTGATTCTGTGCCCCTAGACTCTTATAAAGCAAATAGCCCATGTTTAACAGCATGTTCCATGATTTTTTGCTTTTAGAAAAATTGGTTACAAATCGTGGTCTTGGAACTCGCTGTCGTCTATGTTGTGCACATAGGGCTTTTTGTCCAGGGGTTTTGGAAATAAGGGGTTCTTGAGTTTTCCTAGAATGGTCAGAACTTTGAGGGGGCCAGCCTTGGGTGACCCCTTCACATACACGACCTTCCTAGGTTTGTACAAAGTGAGCCTTGGTGGCTCGAGCATGGTTTGTCCCAATTTTACCTCGTGGGTCTGGGAGCTTGACAAGAAAGGGGAATTTATGACCCCTTGAAGCTGAGGATGACTCTCACCTAGGATCACCATGACTTTGTCCCTGAAAGAGATCTTGACACACCTGTGGAAGGTGGATGGCACAGCGCACAAGCTGTGTATCCAGGGCCTTCCCAACAACAGGTTATAATGGGGGTAGATGTCCAGGACATGGAACACCGCCGTGTGTGCTATCCCTCCCGTTTCCATGTGGAGTTCGATAGATCCTATTGGTCTAGACGCATTCCCATCGTATCTAGTGATAACGATGGGACTTGGATGAACGAATGTCAAGGTGACTCCGATTTGATTCGCCACATGAAGTGGAAGGACGTTGAGCCCTCCTCTCCCATCGACAAGGCACCTATCCAGAGAGTGGTTATTTAGAACCACCTCGATATGCAGGGCCTGGTTATGGGGGACTCGTAGGGTCTATCTACATCATCTATCGAGAATACGATGGGTGTTTTCGCTCCTATGGAGGCCACTTGTTTGGACAAAGATTCAGGGGTAATGTTCGAACTAACCCTTGCTCTTTCTAGAATTTTCTCTAACACTAGTCTATGCCTAGGCAAAGTTTGTATTAGCTCTAGGATGGACATATTGATAGGAATCTTTGAAAGATGGTTTTTGAAATCATACACCTTCAAAACGACATTTTCTTTGTCCGTTTTTTACGGAACTCTAGGAATACATGCATTTGAGGGGCCAGGCACACTGACCACCTTTTTAGCACTTTGTAGATGTGGGGGTTGGTAGATCCTTCCGGATCTTGTCACCTCCCCCATGATCAACCTAGGTTTCGCACTAATCATGGCTCTAATAGAGAGATTTGGAGCACCTTGAATGGTTAAAATTGTTTTAACCGGGGACGGAACTCTTAGTGGTCCCCGGATGACTACTTGGGCAGGCTTTTTATAAAGTATGAGAGTAGATGCACATGAATACATGCATTTGGTTCGCCACATGAAGTGGAAGGATGTTGAGCCCTCCTCCCCCATCGACAAGGCACCTATCCAGAGAGTAGTTATTCAGAACCACCTCGATATGTAGGGCCTGGTTATGGGACTCGTAGGGTCTTTCTACATCATCTTCCGAGAATACGATGTGCGGTTTTGCTCCTATGGAGGCCACTTGTTTGGACAAGGATTCTGGGGTAATGTTCAAACTAACCTTTGCTCTTTCTAGAATTTTCTCTAATACTAGTCTATGCCTAGGCGAAGTTTGTATTAGCTCTAGGATGGACATGTTGATAGGAATCTTTGAAAGATGGTTTTCGAAATCATATACCTTTAAAACGACATTTCCTTTGTCCGTTTTTGGCGAAACTCTAGGAATACATGCTTTTGAGGGGTCAGGCACACTGACCACCTTTTTAGCACTTTGCAGATGTGGGGGTTGGTAGATCCTCCCGGATCTTGTCACCTCCCCCACGATCAACCTAGGTTTCGCACTAATCATGGCTCTAATAGAGAGATTTGGAGCACCTTGAATGGTTAAAACTGGTTTAACCGGGGACGGAACTCTTAGTGGTCCCCGGATGACTACTTGGGCAGGCTTTTTATAAAGTATGAGAGTAGATGCACATGTAGATGAACCAGACTCACATGGATGCGCTAGATTCTTTGAAATCGTGAGAGCACATACCTCTTTTCCCTTTCCACTGGTACTTGCGTGCTTGGGGAAGGGTTCTTTGAAGATAACTTGGGCAGGCTCAAGTTCTTCAGCGACTTAATTAACCTAGGTTTAGGGAAGGATTAGGGAAGTAGGTTAGGTGATTAGGTTGGGATTAGGCCGGGATTAGGGAAGTAGGTTAGGTGATTAGGCTCAGATTAGGGGCAGATTAGGGTGGAAGGCTAGGATTAGGTGTTTTGGGTTAGGTTTAGGTGAAGGAGCTCCCTTTGCATGGCCCATAGACCTTAACCACATCATGTTGGTGCAGCCCTAGGTTAGGTTTTGGCTAATTACAAGCTTAAACCCACTCAATTAGGCTAACCCACATGATTAACCCCAAACTTGACACACAAGTCAAGCTTAATTACAACCACACTTGATCTTATCTACCCCCCACTCTCTCTCAAGTAGGTTACGATCATGTTGGCGAAGACCCAACGCAGATGGAGCACTGATGCTGTCAGGCCCCGCACAAACCGTTCGTTTCGAATACAGCTCGAAGGAGTCAGAGTTCTGTTTGGATTGGATCTGGACCATATATATCCAGATCCCAATCCAAACCCATGTATGGACTTGGATTTGGATTTGGATTCAAAAATCCAATCCAATATCCATATCCATGGCCCACGTCACCTTCTCATAAATGGAGGTGGGGCCCACTTGAAATTCAAGCACTCACACACATTGAGCCTTCGCTCTTATTTGAAAGACCCAAGTAAGGGCCGTGTTATACTATTTGGGTTTCATTTCATGTTGTGTGCGTTGTCTTTCAATTCAAGCACTCACACACATTGAGCCTTCGCTCTTATTTGAAAGACCCAAGTAAGGGCCGTGTTATACTATTTGGGTTTAATTTCATGTTGTGTGCGTAGTACTTCAATTCAAGCACTCACACACATTGAGCTTTCGCTCTTATTCCCAAGACCTTAATCAAGGCCATATTGCAAGTTATATTTGGGTTTCATTTCATGTCGTGTGTGTAGTCTTTCAATTCAAGCACGCACCCACATTGAGCCTTCGCTCTTATTTGCAAGACCCGAGTAAGGGCCCATATATACCTTATATACATATCTCCCTTCGGCATTTACATTACAAGTCATTTCCCTTCGGTTATTTCCCTTCGGCATTGTCTTTACATTCGGGTTTTCCCTTTGGAGTAGCGTGAGTTTGCATTGCATCTACGCCATACCACGAGGTAGGACGCATATTGCATCGAAGCAAACCCCGTACTCCCGCTCAAATTCGCCCCATGTAGTGGAGTGTTCATAACACACACCTAGGTGGCCATAAAGGGATAAAAAGAAAGACTTAGGCACGTGCAAATCCACGTGATCTAAAAAACTACAATCGCATTAAAAAGACCCGAATCAAACACCTCGAACCGCTTTCGTAGGCTTTTTCTTCCCTAAAACTCGATTTTTAAAGCGTACAGACTGACCCTTGTGCATCGGTGCAAGAAGGTCTGCGACGACAAGAGCTCACTTGCTCACAGTCGCCACGTTAGAAGTCAGGTTAAAATATATCTTCACTAGCTTAGGTAAGCTAGCTGGCACGCCCTGTTTATACAAATAGGACTTAGACACACGAAAAGGTTCGCCCCAGGCCTAAGAAGCCAAGGGAGGTAGAGATTTTCCTGTGTCTACATGTGTGAAGGACTCGTGGTATTGGTTACCTTCCATCGCGGAAGTCTCTTTATGTTTACGAGGTTTTTCAGATTTTTTCTTGGCCTTTGGTTTGCCATTTGACGAACATGAATCGCCTGCTTCAACCTCTTGGCTAAGAGTGGCGATCTTGGCCTCGAAATTCCTTCTTAAGTCTTCAATCTCTTGTTTTTTCGAAAACTTCCTAGATTGAGAACTTGATGCGCATGAGCCATAGCTAGATACCTCTTGGGAGCCTGGACTCGACATGCTTCAATATGCTTTTCAAAACAAATCCTAGATATGAAATGAAACAAACAAGGTTTAAAACACTTTCTTTGAAAAAATTTTCATGAGGTTTTCTACATAAACTGACTCTGCACAAGGCCCATGTCCCACCAGGCGTGCCAAACTTGTAGACACGAAAAATTCCCACTTCTGGTTCTTAGGCCCGAAGTGAACCTTTTCATGTGTCTAAGTCATTTATAACAAAAGGGCATTCCAGCTAGCTTACTCAAGCTAGCGAAGTAAGTTTTTGAAATCAGACTCTATCGGGGTGACTGTGAGCAAGTGAGCTCTTTTCGTCACAGACCTTCTTGCACCGATGCGCAAGGGTCAATCAGTACGCTTGGCAAAGTCTTTTAAATCAAACCTCTTTGAAAAATACCCGAAGTGTTTGGGCTTTGTTTGTACGATTGCAAGTTTTATTTTACGTGGGATTTGCACGTGCCTATGTCTTTCTTTTTATGCTTTTTAAGGCCAACTAGGTGTGTGCACAAGTGACCTAGGTTGGGCGATTTTTGCACGGGAGTGTGGGGCTTGCTTTGATGCAATATGCATCCTAACTCGTGGTATGGCGAATATGCAATGCAAACTCACACAACTCCAAAGGGAAAACCCGAATTAAAAGACAATGCGGAAGGGAAATGACTTAATGTAAATTGCAAAAGGGAAATTGCAAAAGGGAAATATGGCTATATCTTAAGAGCGGAAAGGCTCAATTGTGCAAGTGTGTGTCGTGTATATATGGAAAGACTACTCACACAGCTGGACCTTAAAACCCAAATCTTAAAGACATAGCGGAAGGGAAATACTTATAATATATATGGGCCCGAAGGTCGCCAACGTGTGTGTGGGTGTTGTGTGTATATGTAAAGACAACTCACACGACTTGTAACGTAAACCCAAATATAATTGCAATATGGAACTTATTAGGGTTTTGGGAGTAAGAGCGAAAGCTCAATGTGTGTGAGTGTGGAATTGAAAGACCACGCACACAACTTGAATTAAAACACCTAAACGAAATTGCAATATGGCTCTTACTAGGGTCTTGGGAGTAAGAGCGAAAGCTCAATGTGTGTGAGTGTGGAATTGAAAGACCACGCACACAACTTGAGTTAAAACCCACGCAGCTTAATATATATAAGTATAACTATATCTTAAGGGCTGGTTAGGCCTATGTGTGTGCCAAAATGGTGTGCAACTAAGAGCGGAATGGCTCAAGTGCACTTGTGTGTTGGTGTGCCAAACCATATTATTACAACTGGGGGGAGACAACGCTCCATTATTACAACCCCGTATCAAATTCAATTAAATGTAAGCAAGTACATATCAAGGACCAAGTTAGGCACTTACGTGTAGCTGGTCCGTGCTCAACTTGCTTGGCTTTGGCCTAGTGAGTCACCTTGGACAACCGAAGGGGAGCTCCTTGGATTTGGATTGGCGGCAAGTAGGGTGCCAGCCGGATGGAGACTTGATGATGGCCGGGTGATGGGCACGGCAAGTAGGGATGTTGGTTGGGTGGTGGCAGGTTAAGGAGGTTGGCTAGGTGGTGGATGACTAAGGGAGAAGGTCCAGCTAGGAGCTGAGGTGGGTGGTGCTAAGGGAAGGTAGTGAAGTAGGGTGCAGTTGGGCCGGGTGTAAGGGAGAAGGTTGGGCGAAGAGGTGACAGGTGGTAGAGTGTGCAGCCGGGAAAGAAGGTGAGATGAAAGGCTAGATGGGGCTGAGATGGGGTACTAACCGTGGTGCTTGTGGAGGAGGTGGGGGAAGGAGGTGGCAGCTGAAGGTGGAAGGTGCTGGAAGTTGATTGGGGCGAAGAGGTGGCAGCCAGGTGATGATCTAGTGGTGGAAGTGGGGAAGATGGCAGCTAGGTGGAAGTGGTGCAGCTGGGGGGGAGTGAGAGGGGATGTGAGTGGAAGAGAGAGACTGAAAAACCCGCAAGATAGGGGTTTTATAGGCCCAAAAGTGCTAGGTCAGTTGGGGGTGGTTTAGGCTAGATATTTGTAATAAGGTGGGCTTGTGGGGTGGTTTGGGTAGGTCGGTTAGGGTGGGTTGTTTGGTGGTTTAGGGTAGGTTGGTTAGGGGGTTGGGAATTAGTGGTTAGGGGTTTAGTTAGGTGTATTAAGGTGTGTTTAGGTTTAGTTAGTTAGGGTCTAGGTGGTCTAGTTAGGTAAGGTGAGCTAGGTGAGGTCGGCTAGGTGTGGTTGGGGCGGTTTTGGGTGAGGACGGCTAGGATTGGGTTAGGTTTAGGGGGGAGTGGTTAGGTGAGGTGGGCTAGCTCATGGTTAGGTTTCAGGAACCTCCCCTTGGTGCCGGTCCATGGACCCAGTTGCAGCCATATCCAAGTTGGTGCAGCCCCAGGTTCGGTGTAGGTGCATACAAGCTCAAACCCACACTCTAGGCTAAACCCACAAGGTTAACCCACCCTTGACCAAAAGTCAAGCCTACCAACTTTCTCACTCATACTTTATCACCCCTTTTCTCTCTCTACCCAAGCTTTTCACATGAAATATCTGTGGGCCCCACCTCCATTTATGAGAAGGTGATGTGGGCCATGGATGTGGATATTGGATTTGGATCTTTTGATCAAAATCCAAATCCAAATGCATGTTGGGTTTGGATCTAGATATATATGGTCCAGATCGGGCCCAAATCTGATTTTCTGATTCCTTCATGGCGTTTCGAAATGGATGGTTTGTGCGAGGCCTGACTGCATCAATACTCCATCTTGCGTTGGGTCTTCGCCAACATTGTTGTCCGCTCTTCTTCTCACCTTCCGGAGAAGGCCTCGAAAAGGTACGCCTCGAAATGCAGTGGGAGCTCAAAATAGAGTCACCCGGGGACAAGGCCTGCTCTCACCACAAAAAGGTAGACAAACCGGAAAGAGATATTGTAAACACCCCAAAATCCCACGATTTTTCTCAAATTACCTAGTTTTGCAAAAGCAGCCCCAAAGGGCTATTTTGAGTCTAGAAACCCAGGAGCCTTCCAAACAACTCTGTACATATGTTGAAACCATATATGTTTTAAAAATATATACATATAGTTTTGAAACCTTAAAAAGGTATTTTGAAACCCCAAAAGAAGCTTGGCGTGATGAAAGCAGGACCAAAGAAGCGAAAGAGAGCCCATACCCAGAGCATATTTCAAGCCCGGCACATCAACTCTCGTATCAGAATCATCTCCAGATTCACGAACATCCATGCCCCTGATATCAAGAATTTGTTCAAAATGATCTCCGAAAGGTGAGAAGAAGAGCGGACGATAATGTTGGCGAAGACCCAACGCAAGACGGAGTACTGATGTAGTCAGGCCCCACACAAACCGTCCGTTTTGAAACGCCATGAAGGAGTCAGAAAATCATATTTGGGTCGGATCTGGATCATATATATCCAGATCCAAACCCAACATCCATATGGATTTGGATTTGGATTTGGATCCAAAGATCCAAATCCAATATCCACATCCATGGCCCACATCACCTTCTCATAAATGGAGGTGGGGCCCATAGAGATTTCACGTGAAAAGCTTGGGTAGAGAGAGAAGGGGTGATAAAGTATGAGTGAGAAAGTTGGTGGGCTTGACTTTCAGTCAAGGGTGGGTTAACCATGTGGGTTTAGCCTAGAGTGTGGGTTTGAGCTTGTATACACCTACACCTAACCTGGGGTTGCACCAACATGAACATGGCTGCAACTAGGTCCATGGATCGACACCAAGGGGATGTTCCTAAAACCTAGCCCTAAGCTAACCCACCTCACCTAGCCACTCCCCCCTAAACCTGACCCAATCCTAGCCGTCCTCACCCAAAACCAACCCAACCTCACCTAGCCGACCTCACCTAGCTCACCTCACCCAACTAGACCACCTAGACCCTAACTAGACTAAACCTAATCCCACCTTAATACACCTAATTAATCCCTTAACCACTAATTCCCAGCCCCCCTAACCGACCTACCCCAAACCACCCCACAAGCCCACCTTATTGTAAATATCTACCCCATACCACTCCCCACCGGCCCAGCTCTTGGGCCTATAAAACCCCAGGTTTTTGCGGGTTTTGGGCTTCTCTCCTGCCCTCTCTTCCACCCCATCTCACTCTCACTCTCCCCCAGCTGTACCACTTCCATCGCCACTCCACCCGGCTGCCACCTTCCACCCGACTGCCACTCCACCCGACTGCCACCTTCCACCCGGCTGCCACCTTCTTCCAACACCATTTGGCTGCCACCTCCTTCCACCACCAGCCGGCCACCACCTCATCCACCAGCACCCCAGTTAGTACCCCATCTAGCCTTCCTCTCCCTTTCTTTCCCGATTGCACCCTCCACCACCTGCCACCTCTTCGCCCAACCTTTTTCCTTACACCCGGCCCCCACTACACCCTACCTTATTACTCTCCCTTAGCACCAACTACCCCAGCCCCTAGCTAAGCCTTCACCCTTAACCTGCCACCACCTAGCCAACATCCTAACCTGCCACAACCCAACCAATATCCCTCCTTGCTGCGCCCATCACCCGGCCAGCACCAAGACATCCATCCGGCTAGCACCCTACTTGCTGCCCACACATATCCAAGGAGCTCCCCTTCGGCTGTTCAAGGCGACTCACTAGGCCAAAGCCAAGCAAGTTGAGCCCGAACCAGCTACACGTAAGTGCCTAACTCAGTCCTTATTATGAACTTGCTTACATTTAATTAAATTTGATACGGGGTTGTAATAATGGAGCGTTGTCTCCCCCCGGTTGTAATAATGTGGTTTGGCACACCAACACACACGTGCACTTGAGCCATTCCGCTCTTAGCTGCACACCATTTTGGCACACACACGGGCCTAATCAGCCCTCAAGATATAGTTATACTTATATACATTAAGCTGCGTGGGTTTTAACTTAAGTCATGAGCGTTGTCTTTCAATTTCCACACTCACACACATTGAGCTTTCGCTCTTATTCCCAAGACCCTAGTAAGGGCCATATTGCAATTTTGTTTGGGTGTTTTAATTCAAGTTGTGTGCGTGGTCTTTCAATTCCACACTCACACACATTGAGCTTTCGCTCTTACTCCCAAGACCCTAGTAAGGGCCGTATTGCAATTTCATTTGGGGTGTTTTAATTCAAGTTGTGTGCGTGGTCTTTCAATTTCGACACACACACATTGAGCTTTCGCTCTTATTCCCAAGACCGTAGTAAGGGCCGTATTGCAATTTCATTTGGGGTGTTTTAATTCAAGTTGTGTGCGTGGTCTTTCAATTTCCACACTCACACACATTTAGCTTTCTCTCTTATTCCCAAGACCCTAGTAAGGGCCATATTGCAATTTCGTTTGGGTGTTTTAATTCAAGTTATGTGAGTGGTCTTTCAATTCTACACTCACACACATTGAGCTTTTGCTCTTAATCCCAAGACCTTAGTAAAGGCCATATTGCAATTATATTTGGGTTTACATTACAAGTCGTGTGAGTTGTCTTTCCATATACGCACAACACCCACGCACACATTGGCGACCTTCGGGCCCATATATATTATAAGTATTTCCCTTCGGCTATGTCTTTAAGAATTGGGTTTTAAGGTTCAGCTATGTGCGTAGTCTTTCCATATATACACGACACACACTTGCACAATTGAGCCTTTCCGCTCTTAAGATATAACCATATTTCCCTTTTGCAAATTCCCTTTTGCAATTTACATTAAGTCATTTCCCTTCCGCATTGTCTTTCAATTTGGGTTTTCCCTTTGGAGTTGTGTGAGTTTGCATTGCATATTCGCCATACCACGAGTTAGGATGCATATTGCATCAAAGCAAGCCCCACACTCCTGTGCAAAAAAATCGCCCAACTTAGGTCACTTGTGCACACACCTAGTTGGCCCTAAAAAGCTTAAAAAGAAAGACATAGGCACGTGCAAATCCCACATGAAATAAAACTTGTAATCGTACAAACAAAGCCCAAACACTTCGGGTATTTTTCAAAAGAAGTTTGATTTAAAGACTTTGCCAAGTGTACAGATGACCCTTGCGCATCGGTACAAGAAGTTCTGTGACGAAAAGAGCTCACTTGCTCACAGTTGCCCCAATAGAGTCAGATTTCAAAACTTTCTTCGCTAGCTTGAGTAAGCTAGCTGGCATGCCCTTTTTGTCAAAAACGACTTAGACACACGAAAAGGTTCACTTCGGGCCTAAGAACCAGAAGTGAGAATTTTCGGTGTCTACAGGTTTGGCATGCCTGGTGGGACCTGGGCCTTATGCAGAGTTAGTTTATGTAGAAAAACCTCATGAAACAATTTTCAAAGAAAGTGTTTTAAACCTTGTTTGTTTCATTTCATATCTAGGATTTGTTTTGAAAAGCATATTGAAGCATGTCAAGTCCAGGCTCCCAAGAGGTATCTAGCCATGGCTCATGCGCATCAAGTTCTCAATCTAGAAAGTTTTCAAAAAAACAAGAGATTGAAGACTTAAGAAGGGATTTCGAGGCCAAGATCGCTGCTCTTAGCCAAGAGGCTGAAGCAAGCGATTCATGTTCGTCAAATGGCGAACCAAAGGCCAAGAAAAAACCTGAAAAACCTCGCAAACATAAAGAGACTTCCGTGATGGAAGGTAACCAATACCACGAGTCCTTCATACACAAGGACCGTAAAGCCCTACAGCAGCTGTTGAGAGGGCAAGATAAAGAGAAAAGAAGTTACGCCCTGTCTGATTTCTTGCTTGTGGACTATGTGTAGATGCAGAAAATTTCCGCTCCTGGTTCTTAGGGCTGAAGCGAACCTTTTCGTGTGCCTAAGTCCTATTTAAACAAACAGGGCGTGCCAGCTAGCTTACTTAAGCTAGCGAAGATATATTTTAAAACCTGACTCCTAACATGGCGACTGTGAGCAAGCAAGCTCTTGTCGTCGCAGACCTTCTTGCACCGATGTGCAAGGGTCAGTCTGTACGCTTTTAAAATCGAGTTTTTGGGTATAAGAACCTATGAAAGCGGTTTGAGGTGTTTGATTCGGGTTGTTTTGTATGACTTTCAGATTTTATTTCACGTGGATTTGCACGTGCCTAAGTCTTTCTTTTTATCCCTTTTTGGGCCAACTAGGTGTGTGTTATGAACACTCAACTAAGATGTGGTGACTTTGAGCAGGAGTATGGGGTTTGCTTTGATGCAATATGCCTCCTACCTCGTAGTATGGCGTATATGCAATGCAAACTCATGCAACTCCAAAGGGAAAACCCGAATTTAAAAGACAATGCCAAAGGGAAATGACTTGTAATGGAAATTGCCGAAGGGAAATGACTTGTGAATGTAAATTGCTGAAGGGAAATTGCAAAAGGGAAATATGGCTATATCTTAAGAGCGGAAAGGATCAATAGTGCAAGTGTGTGCCGTGTATATATGGAAAGACTACGCACACAGCTGAACCTTAAAACCCAAATTGAAAAGACATGGCCAAAAGGGAAATATGTATATACTATATATGGGCCCTTACTTGGGTCTTGCAAATAAGAGTGAAGGCTCAATGTGGGTGCGTGTGAAAATGTAAAGACAACACACACGACTTCAAATGAAACCCAAATATAAATTGCAATATGGCCTTAACTAAGGTCTTGGGAATAAGAGTGAAAGCTCAATGTGTGTGAGTGCTAGAATTGAAGTACTACGCACACAACATGAAATTAAACCCAAATATAAATTGCAATATGGCCTTAACTAAGGTCTTGGGAGTAAGAGCGAAAGCTCAATGTGTGTGAGTGCATAATTGAAATACTACACACACGACATGAAATTAAACCCAAGGATAGTATAACACGGCCCTTACTTGGGTCTTGCAAATAAGAGCGGAAGCTCAATGTGTGTGAGTGCGAGAAGTTAAAGACAACACACCCAACTCAAGCAAAACCCTACGCAACTTAAAGTATATAAATAAACTTATATCTAAAGGGCTGATTAGGCCCGTGTGTGTTCAAAATCGTGCACAACTAAGAGCGAGGTAGGCTCAAGTGCATGTGTGTGTGGGTGTGCCAAGCCACGTTATTACAAGCGGGGGGAGACAATGCTCCGTTATTACAACCCCGTATCAAATTTAATTTAATTTAAGCAAGTCTACAACTAAGGACCGAGTTAGGCACTTACTTATAGTTGGTCCGAAGGTGACTTGCTTGAGCGTGGGCTTGGGCTTCGCCTTAGGCTGCAAGAGGGAGCTCCTCAGAATGTTACGGCAAAGGGGTGTGCTGGCCGGGTGACAAGGGAGTGCGAATGTGGTGCCTTGGGGCTTGCCGACTGCTAGGGGAGTGCTGTCGTGGTGTCTCGGGCGGAAGTGATTAAGGAAGGTCACTAAGGTAGGGAAGGCTCTATGGAAGGTGGCGCTAAGGGGAGCCTAAGGGGAATGTCTAAGGAAAAGGGTGTGGCTGGCCGAATGGGTTGGGTGCAGTCGGCTATGACTGGCCGATTAGGGATGGTTTAGTGGTGGTCGGCTGGGGTAGCTAGGGGATGTTTGGGGAATGGCGAGGGAACTAGCTAGGGTGTTGTGGAAGGTGGAGTTAATGTGTGACTAAGAGTGGAGAGGGCAGGTCCTAGGGAGCAAGGTAGGGTGGCCGGGTATCACAAAAGGGAAAGTATAGGATCGGGTGATGTAAAGGGTTAGGTCTGGCCGAATGGGGAAGGGTGGCAGGAAGGCTATGTTGGAGCTATGTGGTGGTGGTATGGGTGGCTGAGAGTGGAGGGGGAGAGAAGAGAAGATGGAGTTGGGTTGAGGTACTAACCGAATGGGTGAAGGAGGTCGGTGTGTGGAAGAAGGGCAGTCGGGTGATGAAGGTGGATGGAGCCGGGTGATGAAGGTGGCAGCGTGGAGTGGAGCAAGCCGGATGGAAGTGGTGGCGCGAGGTGGAGCTGGCCAGGGGTTGTGGTGGTGCAGGTGTGTAGATGCGCGAAAATCCCCGCCTCTCGCCTTTCTCACGGCCCGGAGCAGATCCTCTCGTGTGTCTAAGGCCTATTTCTATAAACAGGGCATGCCAGCTAGCTTACCTAAGCTAGCGAAGATATATTTTAAACTGACTTCTAACGTGGCAACTATGAGCAAGTGAGCTCTTGTCGTCGCAAACCTTCTTGCACCGATGCACAAGGGTCAATCTGTACGCTTTGAAAAATCGAGTTTTAGGGTGTAGAAAGCCTACGAAGCGATTCGAGGTGTCTAATTTGGGTCTTTTAGATACAATTACAGATTTTTAGATCACGTGGATTTGCATGTGCCTAAGTCTTTCTTTTTATCCCTTGATGGGCCTCCTAAGTGTGTGTTATGAACACTCCACTACATGGGGCAAATTTTTGAGCAGGAGTACGGGGCTTGCTTTGATGCAATATGCGTCCTACCTCGTGGTATGGCGTAGATGCAATGCAAACTCACGCTACTCCAAAGGGAAAACCCGAATGTAAAGAAAATGCCGAAGGGAAATAACCGAAGGGAAATAACCGAAGGGAAATGACTTGTAATGTAAATACCGAAGGGAGATATGTATATAGGGTATATACGTGCCCTTACTTGGGTCTTTGAAAATAAAAGCGAAGGCTCAATGTGGGTGCATGCTTGAATTGAAAGACTTACACACACGACATGAAATGAAACCCAAATATAACTTGCAGTATGGCCTTGATTAAGGTCTTGGGAATAAGAGCGAAAGCTCAATGTGTGTGAGTGCTTGAATTGAAGTACTACGCACACAACATGAAATTAAACCCAAATAGTATAGCACGACCCTTACTTGGGTCTTTCAAATAAGGGCGAAGGCTCAATGTGTGTGAGTGCTTGAATTGAAAGACTTACACACACGACATGAAATGAAAACCCCAAATAGTATAGCTCGGCCCTTACTTGGGTCTTTCAAATAAGAGTGAAGGCTCAATGTGTGTGAGTGCTTGAATTGAAAGACTTACACACACGACATGAAATGAAAACCCCAAATAGTATAGCTCGGCCCTTACTTGGGTCTTTCAAATAAGAGCGAAGGCTCAATGTGTGTGAGTGCTTGAATTGAAAGACTTACACACACGACATGAAATGAAAACCCCAAATAGTATAGCTCGGCCCTTACTTGGGTCTTTCAAATAAGAGCGAAGGCTCAATGTGTGTGAGTGCTTGAATTGAAAGACAACACACGCAACTTAAGCAAAGCCCTACAAAAATTAAAGTACATATATATATTTATGTATTAGGGGCTGATTAGGCCCTTGTGTGTTCAAAATCGTGCACAACTAAGAGAGTGCACGTGTGTGGGTGTGCCAAGCCACGTTATTACAAGCGGGGGGAGACTATGCTCCGTTATTACAACCCCGTATCGAATTGAATCTTAAGCAAGTATACAACTAAGGACCGAGTTAGGCACTTACTAATAGCTGGTCCGAAGAAGCCTTGCTTGAGCGTGGGCTTGGCCTTCGCCTTGGGCTGCAAGAGGGAGCTCCGCGGAGTTGAACGGCAAGGGGCTGCTGGTCGGGTGCCTTAGGTGCGCGGAAGAGATGCCTTGGAGGTGGCTGG
The DNA here is from genome assembly GCA_036023115.1 of Brasenia schreberi. Taxonomy (NCBI): domain Eukaryota; kingdom Viridiplantae; phylum Streptophyta; class Magnoliopsida; order Nymphaeales; family Cabombaceae; genus Brasenia; species Brasenia schreberi. Next base: position 17,570,578 of record JAYKKT010000059.1, read on the forward strand.
CTACTTGGAAAGGTGATGCCTTGGCGTGTGGGGCCAAGGTGAGTACGTAGGGTCACTAAGGGAGGTTTGTGAAGTTAGGGAGTATGGCACTAAGGGGAGCCTAAGGGAAGGTCTAATGGAGCACCTAGGGGTGGCGGGTGGCTGGCCGAATGGAGGTGACAGTCGGTTGAAGTGGCCGACTAGGGGAACTTGATGGTGGCGGGCTGTTAGGGTGGCTAGGAGTGGTGGAAGGGAAGGGAACTAGCTAGGAGATGGGGTAAGGTGGTGATGGATGTGGGGAGGTAATATGGGCAGGTCTTAGGGAGTTGGATGGGGTGGCCGGGTGTAGCTAGGGTGTCTAGGTAGTGGCGGGTAGTTAGGGTGGTTATGGCCTGGCCGAGTGGAAATGGTGGCGGTAAGTGGCTGGCATTAGGGTAAGGTGGTGGTAGGTTGGGAGGCTGAGAGTGGAGAGGGAGTGGAGAAGGAGTAAGGTGGAGTGTGGGGTACTAACCGAGTGAAGAGGCGGTGGCGGATGGAAGGGGAGCAGCTGGTTGTCTTGGGTGCGCAGGATGGGATTCGGCCAGACGAAATGGTGGCGATGTGGACCTTGGCCGGAGTGGTGGTGGTGGTGGTGCTCGGCTGGGAGGTAGTGGCGTAGGTGGTGGCTGGCTGTGGGGCAAGTGGAGCAAGGTTGGAGTCGCCTGGGCTGGAGAGTGGAGGACCTGAGATAGTTCCAGATGGGGAAAAACCCGCCCCTTAGGGGGCGGGTTTTATAGGGCTGCAAGAGGTGGTTGGGGCTGGTATTAGGGTAGTGGTTAGGTGGTCTAGGGGTGGTGGTATGGTGGTAAGGTGGGCTGGAAAAGGTAGGGCCAAATATTTTAAATACAAGGGGTTTGGGTAGGTTGTGGGCTAGGGGTGGTTTAGAGGTTTAGGGTTTAGCTAGGTGGGTCGGTTCTAGGGTGAGGTTTAGTGAGGTAGGTTAGGTGATTAGGCTAGGATTAGGCTAGGTTTAGGGAAATTAACCTGGGTTTAGAGAAGGATTAGGGAAGTGGGTTAGGTGATTAGGTTGGGATTAGGCCGGGATTAGGGAAGTGGGTTAGGTGATTAGGCTCAGATTAGGATAGGATTAGGGTAGAAGGCTAGGATTAGGTGTTTTTAGTTAGGATTAGATGAAGGAGCTCCCTTTGCATGGCCCATAGACCCTAATCATATCATGTTGGTGCAACCCTAGGTTAGGTTTTGGCTAATTACAAGCTTAAACCCACTTAATTAGGCTAACCCACATGATTAACCCCAAACTTGACACACAAGTCAAGCTTAATTACAACACCCACTTGATCTTATCCTCCCCCACTCTCTCTCATGCCCATAATCCCACGTGAAATTCAAGTGGGCCCCATCTCCATTTATGAGAAGGTGATGTGGGCCATGGATATTGGATTGGATCTCTAGATCCAAATCCAAATCCAAGTCCATACATGGGTTTGGATCGGGATCTGGATATATATGGTCCAGATCCAATCCAAACTGAATTCTGACTCCTTCAAGCTATGTTCGAAACGAACGGTTTGTGCGGGGCCTGACAGCATCAATACTCCGTCTGCGTTGGGTCTTCGCCAACATGATCGTCCGCCTCTGTTTTCGCCTTCCGGAGATGATTTCAAAGGATGTTTTGATGATAACAGGGTCTTGGACGTTCGAGATCCTGGGGGTGGATTTGATATGAGAGTTGCTGTGCCGGGCTCGACATGTGCTCCGGTTTTGGGCTCTCCTTTGCTTTTTTGGTCCTGTCTTGCTCGGGCTAAACTGCTTCGGGGTTTCAAAAATGTGTTTTAAAAGATTTTTAAAGCCATATTATATATTTTTGAAATACAGAGTTCAAAACATAAGTACAGGGTTGTTTGGAAGGCTCCTAGGTTTCCAGACTCAAAATGGCCCTTTGGGGCTGCTTTTACAAAACCAGATGGATTTGAGAAATTCGTGGGATTTCGGGGTGTTTACAAGGTGGAAGAAGGGAGCAAGATGAGAGGGCTCGGCTGGCCCAAGAGCTGGCTGGGGAGAAGATTCAAAACCTGGCCACTAGGGGGGGTTTATATAGATTTTTGAAAGTCGGTTGGGGGCGGTTTTTAGAGGGTGGTTAGGTGGTTTAGGTGGTGGTGGTGTGGTGATAAGGTGGGCTGGTTTTGAGGAGGGGCCAGATATTTTGCTTTAAGGGGTTTTAGGGATATGGTGTGCTAGGTTTAGGGGGGTGGTTTAGGGGTTTAGGACTTAGCTAGGTGGGTTGGTTTTGGGGTGAGGTTTAGTGAGGTGGGTTAGGTGATTAGGCTAGGATTAGGTTAGGATTAAGGGAATTAGGCTAGGTTTAGGGAGGTGGGTTAGGTGATTAGGTTGGGATTAGACCGGGATTAGGGAAGTGGGTTAGGTGATTAGGGTCAAAGGCTAGGATTAGGGGTTTTGGCTTAGGATTGGGTTAGGGAGCTCCCTTTGCATAACCCATAGACTTCCCTGCTTTCATCAGGCCAAGCCGCTTCGTGGGGTTTCAAAATGTATCTTAAAAGGTTTTAAAATAATATTATACATATTTTAAAACATATACAGTTTAAACATATGTACAGGGTTTCCTAGAAGGCTCCTGGGTTTCCAGACTCAAAATAGCCCTTTGGGGCTGCTTTTATAAAACCAGGTTGATTTGAGAAGTTCGTGGGATTTCGGGGTGTTTACAGTAGTCTCCCCTCGTGATGTAATATTATGGTTTGAAACACGAATCACACACGTACACTCGAGCCTTTCCGCTCTTATCTGCACACCTTTGCACACAAACGGGCCTCAACAGCCCATAGGATATAGCTCTATTTATATACATTCAGCTGGGTTTTAAGGTTCAAGTCGTGTGAGTTGTCTTTCATTTTATACACTCAAAGCACTCACTCACATTGAGCCTTTTCGCTCTTACATATATATATATACGTATTTCCCCTTCAGCTGGGTTTTAAGGTTCAAGTTGCGTCAGTTGTCTTTCAATTTATACACTCAAAGCACTCACTCACATTGAGCCTTCTCGCTCTTAAGATATAGCTATATATTTTCTTTCCGCATCTAAGATATAGCCATATTTTCCCTTCTGCAATTTCCCTTCTTCTATGTCTTTAAATTCTGGGTTTTCCCTTCAAGTTGTGTGAGTTTGCATTGCATATCCGCCACACTCGAGATAGGGAGCATATTTGCATCGAACCAGATTGATCAAATCGTGTAGAACTTGCCCGAAATCGAGCATTGGATGCACACGACTACATGCCAAAATTGGCTAAAACCCGAGAGACATAGGAGCGCATAGATCCCATGTATAAAAGTTGCAATTTTGACAAAACCAATCGATAAAACACTTTCAAGTTTTCAAAAGAGTCGTATTTGTCCAAAATTGAGATTTCCTAAAGCGTACAGACTGACCCTTGAGCGTCGGTTCAAGAAGGTCTGCGACGAAAAGATCCCACTTATCCACAGTCGCCTCAAAAGTCAGATATTTTCAAAACTTACTTCGCTAGTTTGAGAAAGCTAGCTGGCACGCCCTTTTAAAGCGATGTAAGCACGAAAAGATTCGCTTCAGGCCTAAAAACCCGGAGACGAGGATTTTCCGTGTCTACAATTGTCTTTACATATATACACAACACCCACGCACACGTTGGCGACCTTCGGGCCCATATATATTATAAGTATTTCCCTTCCGCTATGTCTTTAAGATTTGGGTTTTAAGGTTCAACTGTGTGAGTAGTCTTTTCATATATACACGACACACACTTGCACAATTTAGCCTTTCCGCTCTTAAGATATAGCCATATTTCCCTTTTGCAATTTACACTACGTCATTTCCCTTAAGCATTGTCTTTTAAATTTGGGTTTTCCCTTTGGAGTTGTGTGAGTTTGCATTGCATATTCACCATACCATGAGTTAGGATGCATATTGCATCAAAGCAAGCCCCACACTCCTGTGCAAAAATCTCCCAACTTATGTCACTTGCGCACACACCTAGTTGGCCCTAAAAAGCATAAAAGAGAAAGACATAGGCACGTGCAAATCCCACGTGAAATAAAACTTGCAATCATACAAACAAAGCCCAAACACTTCAGGTATTTTCAAAGAGGTTAGTTGATTCAAAACGACTTTACCAAGCATACAGACTGACCCTTGCGCATCGGTGCAAGAAGGTCTGCGACGAAAAGAGCTCACTTGCTCACAGTCGCCCCGATAGAGTCAGATTTCAAAACTTACTTCGCTAGCTTGAGTAAGCTAGCTGGCATGTCCTTGTTATAAAAATGACTTAGACACATGAAAAGGTTCACTTCGGGCCTAAGAACTGGAAGTGAGAATTTTCCGTATCTATAGTTTTGGCACGCCCGGTGGAAGCCTTGTGCAGAGTCAGTTCATGTAGAAAAAACTCATAAAAAATTTTCAAAGAAAGTGTTTTTAACTTTGTTTGTTGCTGTAGACATGAAAATTCTCATTTCAAAGTCTATGAGACAAACTTGAAATGAAACTTTCCACACCTACGCTTGCGCGAGCGTGCCAGCTAGTTCAAAACTAGCAAATGTTTGTAAGACTTCTAGGCGATTGTGTACAAGCGGGATCTTTTCACTCACACCTTCTTGAGCCGATGCTCAAGGGTTAGTGTTGAGCGTTTAGGAATTTCATTTTACAGCAAACATGATTCCCTTTTACATAAACAAGTGTCTTTGAAAAATTTGTTGAACTTGTGCACTCGGATTCAATACTTGGAAGAACATAAGTTGCTGAAAATAGAGAATTCTGTTTTCAGAGCTGTTTTCTAGGAGAGTTTTCAAGGCGTTACAGACTTCCAAAAATTATCAAAATTTTACCAGACGAAGCTGGTAGTGTGGAGAGACTGTATCCCTTTTCAAATATACATTTGGAGCAATATTGAATTAGAAACAAATAATCTACTCAGACCACCTCACTGACTCGGAACAGTTCTGTTTTAGAAATATAGAAAATCAAAGATGAGTCTGTATCTCTCTGCTCAAAACTCCGATTTTGATGATTTTGATGTTTCTGGAAAGCTACGGATGTTAGCTTTCCAATCCATCAAAAATCAACTAATTTGGACTCCTGTGGACAGAGATATGGGACTATTTCAGGAAATCCGATTATGTAGACAGTGGTGCAGAAATCTGGTCGTTCTTAATATGCTTTTATTACATGGCTGAGCGGCCCTAAAATCTTGCCAATTTTATACAGAGTGTCCAAATGTGTGTGGAATCAGTGTGCCAAATTTCGAGACAATCGGAGCAAGCATCACAAAATTAAAATTGCCGAAACAGACATATGCAGAGATGCTGAAATCCGGTTTTCTGTTTTATAAATGTAATGATGCATAACCCACACGAAATTAAAATGCAACAACCCTTAAAGCAAATTTGTTGGAATATAAATGAATGGAAAGTACCTTATAGGTTAGACATAGAGGGGGTTAGAAGTATAGAGGGTATATAGCATATAGGAAGGGAGAAGCATTAAAGCAAACACTTGGCGTGCATGTGGGTGTATAGTGTTTCATCCACGAAATTAAAATGGCAGCAAAGCTAGATTATTACAACTCGGGGGGAGATGAAACTCCGTTAATACAACCCCATTTAATGAATTGAATGGAAGAGAATGAAACTTAAATTAAGTAAGAAAGGTCTTACACGAGTTTTTGGATGGTGAAGGACCGGGTTTCAATGATGAAGCCGGCCTTCCTCTTGATGGCCTTCCTTCTCAACTCCTATAAGCTCTCACCTAGCTTCCCCTTCTTCCCCTCCACACTAGAAGACGTCCCTCCTTGCTGGAAATTTCTGCACCTAGTCTAGCACACACCACCCAAGGTCTCTCTCTTCTCTCTCCAATCTCCAAGTTATGGAACCCGCCCCCCCCTCTTGGGCCTTTTTATAGGCCAAGGGGGGCTGGTTCTAGTGGTTTCTTGTGGGGCGGGTTGGAGCTTTAGCTTGGTGGATTTGATCTGCTCCAAACCGGCTTCTTGTAGTTCTTCATTGAGTTGATTCGGACCAACCCATATGGGCTGGTATAGGTGCCATGGCTTGGTGTAGCCCTAGAGCATGCGGTTGGCTTTAAACAACCTTACAATGTGCAACATGTTTTGTTTGGGTTGATTTCTTTAAACTTCGACCCACTTGAATTCACTTCTTTCTTTGATTCGGCTCCCACCTTTTACTTTTGAGTTACACTTGAAATCTTCTCGAATTGAATGAGCTTGTTACCATGGCCTCGAGTCTTGGTTCCAAGTTCGCCCCATCTTGATCGGACAAACTTGGATTTGATCGGTCTTGACCTTCCATTTGGATAAGTTGTTGAATTTGAACTTGATATGCTTCAATCTTCTCCGCTTTTGGGAATCAATCTGAATCTGATTTAACTTGATCCGTATCTTGATACACTTTATCTTCTTTCCGGGAATCGAGGCCTGGATTGGGTCTTCGCCTGCTTCGAAACTCATGGGCTATTTGGATTTAAAACCTTTATTTTGAAATATTCTCCCAGAAGGTCTAAACTTTAAAATTTGGGGATTTTGAATTTAAAGGTTCATAAAGGCTTTAAATTGGCTTTCAAAATTTAGGAGTTTTTGAAAATACTTGAAAAAAATTTCGGGTGTTTATAGTTGCATTTCATATCTAGGATTTGTTTGAAAAAGTATTGAAGCATGTCGAGTCTAGGCTCCCAAGAGGTATCTAGCAACGGCTCATGCACATCAAGTTCTCACTCTAGGAGGTTTTCGAAAAAACAAAATAAAATAGAAGAGATTGAGGACTTGAGAAGGGATTTTGAGGCCAAGATCGCCGATCTTAGCCAAGAGGCTGAAGCAGGCGACTCATGTTTGTCAAACGGCGAACCAAAGGCCAAGAAAAAATTTGAAAAACCTTACAAACACAAAGAGACTTCCGCAATGGAAGGTAACCAATACCACGAGTCCTTCACACACAAGGACCGTAAAGCCCTACAACAGCTATTGAGAGGGCAAAATAAAGAGAAAAGGAGTTATGCCTTGTCTGATTTCTTGCCTATAGACTATGAAACAGACAGTGACGATGAAATACAGAACTTCCATCGATATGATGGCATGGGAGACCCAAGGTCTCACTTGCAGCTTTTCTCTCGTCGAGCCCACAAGAAAAAGAAGGACTCGATGAAATGGGTGTATTGGTTCCCTTTGTCCCTCAAGGGCACAACTGCCAAATGGCTGGCTTCCTACGACCTTAGCTAGTTTGCAACTTTTGAAGAGTTAGCGAACTGCTTTATGCAGAGATTCTCGCATAACATAGAAGTCACGCCGACTTTAAACTCCTTGAGGGATACAAAACAAGGTGTGAACGAGGACGTGCATACGTTCATCGTTCGTTGGAGGTCACTCCTAGGTCAAGTGCGAGAGTCAATATCTGAAGGATGTGCAGTCATGCTCATCCTAGATAATTTTAAAAACGAGTTGAAAACCCTTCTCTCGCTTCACGAAATCTCAATTTTCCATAAGTTGATAAAGAAAGCATCCCTTTTCGAAACAAATTTGAAAAAAGGGGTGTATGATCACTTATGGAAAGGAAATGCAATTTCGAAAATTCGCTTGGAGAAGCCCAACACTTATGGGCTACCCACCGCAGATAAAGGGGCAAGACCCCACAAAATCGCCAATGTCCGGGTGGATCCAAGCCCGGCAATTGCTTCAAGAAATTTCAAAAAATTAGAAAATAAAAGGGAAAAAAGTTTTAAAAAACCCTTTAAAAGACGGGAGTACACTCCGCTGGGGCAACCTGTGTCGGAGGTCCTAGACCTCCTACTTGCCCAAGGCATGATTGAACTCTCCGAGATTCCTGAGGGAGTCACTTTAAAGGGAGGATTTTTAAATAAATTCTGCAAGTATCATCGGCTCAAAGGCCATGATACAAAGCGGTGTTTCTCCCTCCTAAATAAAATTGAGAACTTGATAGCAGAAGGCCGCTCCAGGTCGCTGAAGAACCTGAGCCTGCCCAAGCTATCTTCAAAGAACCCTTCCCCAAACACGTAAGTACCAGTGGGAAGGGAAAAGAGGTATGTGCTCTCACGATTTCGAGAGTCTAGCGCATGCATGTGAGTCTGGTTTGTCTACTTGTGCATCTACTCTCATACTTTATAAAAAACCCACTCAAGTAGTCATTCGAGGACCACCAAGAGTTTCGTCCCCGGTTAAACCAGTTTTAACAATTCAAGGTGCTCCAAATCTCTCAATTAGAGCCATGTTAAGTGCGACACCTAGGTTGATCGTGGGGAGATGACAAGATCCGGGAGGATCTACCAACCCCTACATCTGCAAAGTGTTAAAAAGGTGGTCAGTGTGCCTGGCCCCTCAAAAACATGTATTCCTAGAGTTCTGCCAAAAGCGGATAAAGGAAATGTCATTTTAAAGGTATATGATTTCGAAAACCATCTTTCAAAGATTCTTATCAACATGTCCATCCTAGAGCTAATACAAACTTCGCCTAGGCATAGACTAGTGTTAGAGAAAATTCTAGAAAGAGCAAAGGTTAGTTTGAACATTACCCCAGAATCTTTATACAAACAAGTGGCCTCCATAGGAGCAAAAACGCCCATCGTATTCTCGGAAGAAGATGTAGAAAGACCCTACGAGTCCCATAACCAGGCCCTACATATCGAGGTGGTTCTGAATAACCACTCTCTGGATAAGTGCCTTGTCGATGGGGGAGGAGGGCTCAACATCCTTCCACTTTATGTGGCGAACCAAATCGGAGTCACCTTGACATCCGTGAATCCAAGTCCCATCGTCATCACGGGATACGATAGGAATACGTCTAGACCACTAGGATCTATCGAACTCCCCATGGAAACGGGAGGGATAGCACACACGGGGGTGTTCCATGTCCTAGACATCCAGCCCCACTTTAACTTGTTCTTGGGAAGGCCTTGGATACACAGCTTGTGCGTTGTGCCATCAACCTTCCACAAGTGTGTCAAAATCCCTTTCAGAGACAAAGTCATAGTGATCCTAGGTGAGAGTCATCCTCAACTTCAAGGGGTCATAAATTCCCCTTGCTTGTCGAGTTCCCAGACCCACGAGGTAAAACTGGGGTAGACCATGCTCGAGCCACCAAGGCTCACATTGTATAACCCTGGGAAGGTCGTATATGTGAAGGGACTACCCAAAGCTGGCCCCTTCAAAGTTCTAACCATTCTAGGAAAACCCAAGAACCCCTTATTTCGAAAACCCCTGGACAAAAAGCCCTATGTGCACAACATAGATGACAGCAAGTTCTAGGACGACGATTTATATCAAACATTCTCCAAAAAAAAAAAATCATGGAACATGCTGTTAAATATGGGTTATTTGACTTATAAAAGTCTGGGGGCACAAAATCATGATCTCCTAGAACCCATACTGCCTAGGGCCAATCCAAGCCGATATGGGATCGGTTATACTCCCAGAATACTACCAAAACCACCCCCTGTGACCACCTGAGTCAAGGGTGCCCTGGAGCCTATCTTAGAAGAGACCTACGATTTAGACCTCTTGTTCAGAGTCTAACTTGTAGTGTTTTTCCTTTGTAAGTATGATGGAAGATCCCTTTATCAAAAATACAAAAACATTTGAAAAACTCAAAATCCAAAAAATAGAAAAATTACAAAAGCCAAAAACATTGGAAAATGAAAAACTCGGAAAAAGAGTAGTTTCTATAGTTCCCAAAGTACTCGTTTTACAAGAACACAAAAAAATCGAAAATTTACAAAATTCCAAAAAGATTTTGTACATAGTTGCTCCTGGTAAGGATTTGGAAAAAGCAAAAGATTTCGAAAGAAACGTTGTCTACATAACTGTAGACGCAGAAAGTCTCCGCTCCTAGTTTTTAGGCCTGAAGTGAATCTTTTCGTGTGTCTAAGTTCTAATTAAGCAAAAGGGCGTGCCAACTAGCTTACTTAAGCTAGCGAAGAGAAATTTAAATCTAACTCCTAATGTGGCGACTGTGAGCAAGTAAGCTCTTTTCGTCGCAGACCTTCTTACACCGATGCGCAAGGGTTAGTCTGTACACTTAAAAATCGAGTTTTGAAATATAAGAACCTACGAAAACGTTTTTGAGGCGTTTGATTCGGGTTTGTTTTTGTATGATTTTCAGATTTTATTTCACGTGGATTTGCACGTGCCTATGTCTTTCTTTTTATCCCTTTTCGGGCCAACTAGGTGTGTGTTATGAACACGTAACCTAAGTGGGGCGACTTTGAGTGGGAGTATGGGGTTTGCTTTGATGCAATATGCGTCCTAACTCGTGGTATGGCGTATATGCAATGCAAACTCACGCAACTCCAAAGGGAAAACCCAAAATTGGAAGACAATGCCGAAGGGAAATGACTTGGAATGTAAATTGCCGAAGGGAAATTGCGGAAGGAAAATTGCAAAAGGGAAATATGGCTATATCTTAAGAGCAGAAAGGCTCAATAGTGCAAGTGCGTGTCATGTATATATGTAAAGACTACGCACACTGCTGAACCTTAAAACCCAAATCTTAAAGACATAGCCGAAAGGAAAATACTTATAATATATATGGGCCCGAAGGTCGCCAACGTGTTGCGTGGGTGTTGTGTGTATATTGAAAGACAACTCACACGACTTAAATGAAACCCAAATATAAATTGCAATATGGCCTTAACTAAGGTCTTGGGAGTTAGAGCGAAAGCTCAATGTGTGTGAGTGCGAGAATTGAAAGGCAACACACACGACATGAAATTAAACCCAAATATAAATTGCAATATGGCCTTAACTAAGGTCTTGGGAGTAAGAGTGAAAGCTCAATGTGTGTGAGTGCGAGAATTGAAAGGCAACACACACGACATGAAATTAAACCCAAGGGAAATATATCATGGCCCTTACTTGGGTCTTGCAAATAAGAGCGAAAGCTCAATGTGTGTGAGTGCGAGAATTGAAAGACAACACACACAACTTAAGCAAAACCCCACGCAACTTAAAGTATATAAATAAATTTATATCTTAAGGGCTGATTAGGCCCGTGTGTGTTCAAAATCGTGCACAACTAAGAGCGTGATAGGCTCAAGTGCACGTGTGTGTGGGTGTGCCAAGCCACGTTATTACAAGCGGGGGGAGACAATGCTTTGTTATTACAACCCCGTATCAAATTTAATTTAACTTAAGCAAGTCTACAAATAAGGACCGAGTTAGGCACTTACGTATAGTTGGTCCGGAGGTGACTTGCTTGAGCTTGGGCTTAGGCGTCACCTTGGGCTACAAGAGGGAGCTCCTCGGAATGGCACGGCAAGGGTGTGACTGGCCGGGTGACAAGGGAGCGCGGATGTGGCGCCTTGGGGCTTGCCGGCTGCTAGGAGGGTGCTGCCGTGGTGTCTCGGGTTGAGGTAGTTAGGGGGTGTCACTAAGGCGTAGGGCAGGTTCTAGGGAAGGTGGAGCTAAGGGGTGACTAAAGGGAATGGTTTAAAGAAGAGGGTGCAAGGCCGCGGGTGGTTAGATGCAGTCGGCTATGGCTGGCCGACTGGTGGCGGGTAAGGTGGTGGCCGGCTGGGGTAGCTAGGGGTGTTTGGGAATGGCGAGGGGGAACTAACTAGGATGTTGGCTAAGGGATGGTTAAAGGGGAGGAAGGGCAGGTCCTAGGGAACAAGGTAAGGTGGCTGGGGTACCTAGGGGGTGTCACAAATGGGAAGGTAGGGTAGTGGGTGGTGTGATTGGGTATGGTTGAAGGGTGGCGGGTAGTTAGGTGGTGGACGGCTGAATGGAGTGGAGACTAGGTGTAAACACCCTGAAATCCCATGAATTTCTCAAATCCATCTGGTTTTGTAAAAGCAGCCCCAAAGGGCTATTTTGAGTCTGGAAACCCAGGAGCCTTCTAGACAACCTTGTATATATGTTTTAAACTTTATATTTCGAAAATATGTAATATGAGTTTTGAAAACCTTTTAAAACATGTTTTGGAACCCCGAAGCAGCTTGGCCTAATCCAGACAGGACCAGGAAAGCTAAGAAGAGCCCGGAACCGGAGCACATGTCGAGCCCGGCACAGCAACTCTCGTATCAAATCCACACCCCGAGGATCTCGAACGTCCAAGACCCTGTTATCATTGAAACATTGTTTGAAGTCATCTCCAGAAGGCGAAAATAGAGGCGGACGATCATGTTGGCGAAGACCCAACGAAGACGGAGTACTGATGCTGTCAGGCCCCGCACAAACCGTTCGTTTCGAACACAGCTCGAAGGAGTCAGAGTTCAGTTTGGATCGGATCTGGACCATATATATCCAGATCCCAATCCAAACCCATATATGGACTTGGATTTGGATTTGGATCTAGAGATCCAATCCAATATCCATATCCATGGCCCACATCACCTTCTCATAAATGGAGGTGGGCCCCACTTGAATTTCACGTGGGATTATGGGCATGAGAGAGAGTGGGGGGTGGATAAGATCAAGTGTGTGTTGTAATTAAGCTTGACTTGTGTGTCAAGTTTGGGGTTAATCATGTGGGTTAGCCTAATTAAGTGGGTTTAAGCTTGTAATTAGCCAAAACCTAACCTAGGGCTGCACCAACATGATATGGTTAAGGTCCATGGGCCATGCAAAGGGAGCTCCTTCACCTAAACCTAACCCAAAGCACCTAATCCTAGCCTTCCACCCTAATCCACCCCTAATCTGAGCCTAAGCACCTAACCTACTTCCCTAATCCCGGCCTAATCCCAACCTAATCACCTAACCCACTTCCCTAATTCATCCCTAAACCTAGGTTAATTTCCCTAAACCTAGCCTAATCCTAGCCTAATCACCTAACCTAGCTCACTAAACCTCACCCTAGAACCAACCCACCTAACTAAACAGTAAACCTCTAAACCACCCCTAGCCCACAACCTACCCAAACCACTTGTATTTAAAATATTTGGCCCTACCCTTTCCAGCCCACCTTATCATCATACTACCCTACCTAAACCACCTAACCACTACCCCAAATCCAGCCCTAACCGACCTAACCCAGCCCTATATAAACCCCCCCCCCCTTGGGGGCGGGTTTCATGATCTAGCAGCCCACCCACCTTCAGCCGGGTCCTCCACTTCCCCAGCTCAGCCGAATCTCCACCTGCTCCACATCCTGCCACCACCTGCTCCACATCTTGCCACCACCTACACCACTACCTTCCAGCCGAACGCCACCACCACCACCACCATCATCCGGCTGATTCCCTTCCACCCGCCACCATCTCTTCACCCGGTAAGTCCCCTACATCCTACCTTACTACTTCTTCACTCCCTCTCCACTCTCAGCCACCTAATCCACTCCCATAGCACCCTAACACCAGCCCTTCCACTTGCTGCCACTAGCCCCACTCAACCGAACCCATAGCACCCTAACTACCCGCCACCACCTAGACCTTTTAGCTCCATTCAGCCACCCTATCCGACTCTCCAAAACCTGCCCGTATCATCCCAATACACCTACTACAACCACAACCACCTGGCCCCATATCCTAGCTAGCTCCCCTACCTTACATCACTCCTAGCCACTCCAACTACCCGCCACCACTAAGTCCTCCTAGTCGGCCACTCCAACCGACTGTCATTTCACTCGGCCACCATAGCAACCCGCCAACCCTAGGTGATTCGTTAAACCCTATCCTTAGTGACCCTACTTAGGCCCTTTAGCCCAACACGCCAAAAAGAACCCGTCTCTACTAGCCGGCCACCTTCAAGGCACCTCTTCCGTGCACCAAGAACATCCGGCCAGCACCTCCCCTTGCCGTTCAACCTCTCGGAGCTCCCTTTTGCAGCCCAAGGCGAAGGCCAAGCCCACGCCCAAGCAAGGCATCTTCGGACCAGCTATTAGTAAGTGCCTAACTCGATCTTTAGTTGTATACTTGCTTGAGATTCAATTCGATATGGGGTTGTAATAACGGAGCATAGTCTCCCCCCGCTTGTAATAACGTGGCTTGGCACACCCACACACGTGCACTCTCTTAGTTGTGCATGATTTTGAACACACACGGGCCTAATCAGTCCCTAATACATAAGTATATACATATACTTTCATTTTTGTAGGGTTTTTGCTTAAGTTGGATGTGTTTGTCTTTCAATTCAAGCACTCACACACATTGAGCTTTCGCTCTTATTTGAAAGACCAAAGTAAGGGCCGACCTATACTATTTGGGTTTCATTTCATGTTGTGTGTGTAAGTCTTTCAATTCAAGCACTCACACACATTGAGCCTTCGCTCTTATTTGAAAGACCCAAGTAAGGGCCGTGTTATACTATTTGGGTTTAATTTCATGTTGTGCGCGTAGTACTTCAATTCAAGCACTCACAGACATTGAGCTTTCGCTCTTATTCCCAAGACCTTAATCAAGGCCATACTGCAAGTTATATTTGGGTTTAATTTCATGTTGTGTGTGTAAGTCTTTCAATTCAAGCACGCACCCACATTGAGCCTTCGCTCTTATTTGTAAGACCCGAGTAAGGGCCCATATACATACTCTATATACATATCTCCCTTCGGCATTTACATTTCAAGTCATTTCCCTTCGGTTATTTCCCTTCGGCATTGTCTTTACATTCGGGTTTTCCCTTTGGAGTAGCGTGAGTTTGCATTGCATCTACGCCATACCACGAGGTAGGATGCATATTGCATCAAAGCAAGCCCCACTCGAATTCCCCATGTAGTGGAGTGTTCATAACACACAAACTAGGTGGCCCATAAAGGGATAAAAGGAAAGACTTAGGCACGTGCAAATCCACGTGATCTAAAATCTGCAATCGCATCTAAAACCCGAATTAGACACCTCGAACCATTTCGTAGGCTTTCTATCCCAAAACTCGATTTTTGCAAAGCGTACAGACTGACCCTTGCGCATCGGTGCAAGAAGGTCTGCGACGACAAGAGCTCACTTGCTCACAGTTGCCACGATGAGAAGTCAGTTTAAAATACATCTTCGCTAGCTTAGGTAAGCTAGCTGGCACGCCCTGTTTACATAAATAGGCCTTAGACGCACGAGAGGATCCACTCCAAGCCCAGAAAAGGGCAAAGAGGTGTAGGGATTTTCGCACATCTACAGAGATTGCCACGCCCGGTGGGAGGTGAGCCTTTCAAAAATCGAGTTTTAAGGTAGAAGTTTTGCGAAAATTTTATAAAAAGGTGTCATTTTAACTTATTTTCTTTGCTTGTACTTAGGACATTTTGAAAAAGCTTGAAAAGCATGTCAAAATCCAATCCAAGTGAAGTGTCGAGCCAAGGCTCATGCGCATCAAGTTCTCACTCTAGGAGGATTTTCAAAAACAAAATAAAACTAGATGAGATCGAGGACCTGAGAAGGGAGTTTGAGGCCAAAATCGATGCTCTCAGCCAAGAGGCTGAAGTAGGCGATTCGTGTTCATCAAACGGTGAACAAAGGCCTAAGAAAAAATCTGAAAAACCTCGCAAGCACAAAGAGGCCTCTGTAATGGAAGGCAACCAATACCACGAGTCCTTCACACAAAAGGACCGTAAAGCCCTACAACAGTTGCTGAAAGGGCAGAATAAAGAGAAAAGAAGCTACGCCCTGTCTGATTTCCTTCCTATGGATTACGAAACAGACAGTGACGATGAAATACCGAACTTCCATCGGTATGATGGCATGGGAGACCCTAGGTCTCACTTGCAGCTTTTCTCACGTCGAGCCCATAAGAAGAAAAAGGACTCGATGAAATGGGTGTATTGGTCCCTTTATCCCTTAAAGGCACAACTGCCAAATAGCTGGCTTCCTACGACTTAAGCCAGTTCGCTACTTTTGAAGAGTTAGCGAACTGCTTCATGCAAAGATTTGCACACAACGTAGAAGTCACACCGACTCTGAATACCTTAAGGGATACAAAGCAAGGCATGAACGAAGACATACATGCCTTCATTATAAGATGGAGGTCACTTTGGGCAAAGTGCGAGAGCCCATATCCGAAGGATGCGCAGTCATGCTCATCCTGGATAACTTTAAAAGCGAGTTAAAAACCCTTTTCTCGCTCCATGAGATCCCAACTTTCCATAAGTTGATCAAAAAGGCCTCCCTTTTCGAAACCAACTTGCGAAAAGGGACATACGATCACTTGTGGAAAGGAAGTACCGTTTCCAAAACCCGCTTGGAAAAGCCCATCACATACGAGCTGGGCTACCCACGATGGACAAAGGGGCAAAGCCCCATAAAATCGCCAATGTCCCGGTGGATCCAGGCGTGGCGGGCACTTCCAAAAATTTTGAAAAGTTAGAAAATAAGAGGGAGCGAAATTTTCAAAAACCGGTTGAAAAAAGGGAGTACACTCCACTGGGGCAACCTGTGTCGGAGGTCCTAGACCTCCTACTTGCCCAGGGCATGATAGAACTCCCTGAAATCCCCGAAGGAGTCACTTCCAAAGGGGGGTATTTAAACCGATTTTGTAAGTATCATCGGCTCAAAGGCCATGATACCAAACGCTGCTTCTCCCTCTTAAATAAAATTGAGAACTTGATAGCAGAAGGCCGGCTCCAGATCTCTGCGGAACCTTAGCAACCTCAAGCTATCTTCAAGGAACCCTTTTCCAAACACGCCAGTGGCAGTGGGAAAGGAAAGGAGGTATGTACCCTCACCATTTCTAAGGAACTAGCGCAAAAACCGAAACCTGGTCCACCCGCTTGTGCGCCCATTCTTGTACTGTACAAGAAGCCCGCCCAAGTCGTCATTCGGGGACCACCAAAAGTGGAATCCCCGGCAAAACCAGTTTTAAAAATCCAAGGTTCTCCTTAGCTCATTCTTAGAGCCAAAGTTAGCGCGAACCCTAGGCTGGTCGTGGGGGAAGTGACTAGATCCGGGAGGATCTATCAACCCCCGTACCTTTAAGGTGCTCAAAAGGTGGTCAGTGTGCCTGGCCCCTCAAAAGCATGTATCCCTAGTGTTCTGCCAAAAACAGATAAGGACAAAGTCATCCTAAATCCTTATGACTTCGAAAACCACCTTTCAAAGATTCCTATTCACATGTCTATCTTAGAGCTTATAAAAACCTCGCCTAGGCATAGACTTGTATTAGAGAAAATTCTAGAAAGGGCCAAGGTTGATTCGAACATAAGTCCGGAATCCTTGTCTGCCTAAGTGGCTTTATTAGGAGCAAAATCGCCCATCACATTCTCGGAAGATGATGTAGATAGACCCTACGAAACCCATAACCAGGCCCTGCATATCGAGGTGGTTCTAAACAACCACTCTCTGGACAGGTGCCTAGTCGATGGTGGAGGAGGGCTCAACATCCTTCCACTTCACGTGGCGTATAAAATCGGAGTCACCTTGACTTCAGTGAACCCAAGACCCATCGTTATCACTAGATACGATGGGAATGCGTCTAGACCTTTAGGATCCATCGAACTCCCAATGGAAACGGGAGGGATCGAACACACGGGGGTGTTCCATGTCTTGGACATCCACCCCCATTATAACCTGTTGCTAGGAAGGCCCTGGATACACAGTTTGTGCGCTGTGCCATCTACCTTCCACAGGTGTGTCAAGATCCCTTTTAGGGACCAGGTTGTAGTGATCTTAGGTGAGAGTCACCCACAGCTTCAGGGGATCATAAACTCCCCTTGTTTATCAAGCTCCCAGGCCCATGAGGCTAACCTGGGGCAAATTGTGATTGAGCCACCTCGGCTCATGTTAAACAACCCTAGGAAGGTTGTATGTGTGAAGGGGCCGCCCAAAGCAGGCCCCCTCCCAATTCAAACCCTTCTAGGATGATCTAAGCGTTCCCTATTTCCAAAGCCCCTGGACAAGAGGCCATATGAACACAATATGGATGATAGCATGTTCCAGGACCACGACTTGTATCAAACTTTTTCGAAAAACAAAAAGTCGTGGAACATGTTGTTGAACATGGGCTACACGCCCTACGAGAGTCTAGGGCCACAGAACAAGGGTCTCCTAGAGCCCATCCTTCCTAGGGCCAATCCAAGCCGATATGGGATTGGCTATACTCCCCGAATACCGCCGGAGCCACCCCCTGTGACCACCTGGGTCAAGGGTGCCCCGGAACCTGCCTTAGAAGAGACCTACGATTTAGATCTCCTATTCCGAGTCTAACCCGTAGTGTTTTTCCTTTGTAGGTATGACGGAAGATCCCTTTTCTAAAAAAACAAAAACATTTGAAAACCTTAAAATCAAAAAAATCAAAAAACAAGAAAAACCAAAAACAATGGAAAAACAAAAACTCGAAAATACAGTGCTTTGTATAGTTTCCAAAGTTCTTGTTTTACAAAAACCCAAAAAAATCAAAAATTTGGAAAATACCAAAAAGATTTTGTACATAGCTGCTCCTGGTAGGACTTTGGCAAAAGAAAAGGATTTCGAAAGAAATGTCGTCTGCATAGCCAGACCAAAAATTTTGAAATCACTTGAAAATCCAAGTACAAAACCAGGTCATTTTGAAAACCATGCATCAAATTCCCTCGGGTCTATAGCCCACGAGAATGATCAAAGCACAGAAGTGGATCCCCTTGAGGAAGATCCCACTTCTGAGTGTAGACGCGCAAAAATCCCCGCCTCTCACCTTTTCAGGGCTCGGAGCGGATCCTCTCGTGCGTCTAAGGCCTTATTTATGCAAACAGGGCGTGCCAGCTAGCTTACCTAAGCTAGCGAAGATATATTAACACTGACTTCTAAACGTGGCGACTGTGAGCAAGTGAGCTCTTGTCGTCGCAGACCTTCTTGCACCGATGCGCAAGGGTCAGTCTGTACGTTTTGCAAAAATCGAGTTTTGGGATAAAAAGTCTACGAAGCGGTTCGAGGTGTCTAATTCGGGTTTTTTAGATGCGATTGCATGTTTTAGATCACGTGGATTTGCACGTGCCTAAGTCTTTTCTTTTATCCCTTTTTCAGGCCACCTAGTTTGTGTGTTATGAACACTCCACTAAATGGGCGAATTCGAGCGGGGCTTGCTTTGATGCAATATGCGTCCTACCTCGTGGTATGGCGTAGATGCAATGCAAACTCACGCTACTCCAAAGGGAAAACCCGAATGTAAAGACAATACTGAAGGGAAATAACCGAAGGGAAATAACCGAAGGGAAATGACCGAAGGGAAATAACCGAAGGGAAATGACTTGTAAAGTAAGTGCCGAAGGGAGATATGTATATAGAGTATATATATGAGCCCTTACTCGGGTCTTGCCAATAAGAGCGAAGGCTCAATGTGGGTGCGTGCTTGAATTGAAAGACTTACACACACGACATGAAATTAAACCCAAATATAAATTGCAGTATGGCCTTGACTAAGGTCTTGGGAGTAAGAGCGAAAGCTCAATGTGTGTGAGTGCTTGAATTGAAGTACTACGCACACGACATAAATGACACCCAAGTATAACTGCAATAAGGCCTTTACTAAGGTCTTGGGAGTAAGAGCGAAGGCTCAATGTGTGTGAGAGTGCTTGAATTGAAAGACTTACACACACGACATGAAATGAAACCCAAATAGTATAGGTCGGCCCTTACTTGGGTCTTTCAAATAAGAGCGAAGGCTCAATGTGTGTGAGAGTGCTTGAATTGAAAGACTTACACACACAACATGAAATGAAACCCAAATTGTATAGGTCGGCCCTTACTTGGGTCTTTCAAATAAGAGCGAAGGCTCAATGTGTGTGAGAGTGCTTGAATTGAAAGACTTACACACACGACATGAAATGAAACCCAAATAGTATAGGTCGGCCCTTACTTGG
The DNA here is from genome assembly GCA_036023115.1 of Brasenia schreberi. Lineage (NCBI taxonomy): Eukaryota > Viridiplantae > Streptophyta > Magnoliopsida > Nymphaeales > Cabombaceae > Brasenia > Brasenia schreberi. The sequence goes on from JAYKKT010000059.1 coordinate 17,590,306, forward strand.
GTCTTTCAAATAAGAGCAAAGGCTCAATGTGTGTGAGAGTGCTTGAATTGAAAGACTTACACACACAACATGAAATGAAACCCAAATAGTATAGGTCGGCCCTTACTTGGGTCTTTCAAATAAGAGCAAAGGCTCAATGTGTGTGAGAGTGCTTGAATTGAAAGACTTACACACACAACATGAAATGAAACCCAAATAGTATAGGTCGGCCCTTACTTGGGTCTTTCAAATAAGAGCGAAGGCTCAATGTGTGTGAGTGCTTGAATTGAAAGACAACGCACCCAACTTAAGCAAAACCCTTCAAGAATGAAAGTATATGTATATACTTATGTATTAGGGGCGGATTAGGCCCTTGTGTGTTCAAAATCGTGCACAACTAGGAGAGTGCACGTGTGTGGGTGTGCCAAGCCACGTTATTACAAGCGGGGGGAGACTATGCTCCGTTATTACAACCCCGTATCGAATTGAATCTCAAGCAAGTATACAACTAAAGACCGAGTTAGGCACTTACTAGTAGCTGGTCCGTAGAGGCCTTGCTTGAGCGTGGGCTTGGCCTTCGCCTTGGGCTGCAAACGGGAGCTCCGCGAGGGTGAGCGACAAGGGGTGCTGGCCGGTTGCAAATGGGGCGCGGGAGAGGGTGAGCGACAAGGGGTGTTGGCCGGCTGCAAATGGGAGGCGGGAGAGGCGCCTTGGAGATGACCGGCTGCAAGCAAGGGTGTCGCCTTGATGTGGGGGATTAAAGGGTCTAGGTAAGGTCACTAGGGGGAGTGTAGTGTTAGGGGAGTATGGCACTAAGGGAAGTTTAAGGGAAGACCGAATGGGACACCTAGGGGAAAAGAGATGGCTGGCCGAATGGAAGGGATAGTCGGTTGGAGTGGCCGACTAGGGGAATGTGGTGGTGGCGGGCTGCTAGGATAGCTATGGGTGGAGTATGGGAAGGAAGCTAGCTAGGTGATGGGGCTAGGTGGTAGTGGGGGTAGTGGGTGTAAGGGAGTGCTAGGGGTAGGTCTTAGGAAGTCGAAAGTGTAGTTAGGTAGTGGCGGGTAGCTAGGGTGACTAAGGCTTGGCCAAGTGGGAGTGGTGGCGGCAAGTGGCTGATATTATGGTAAGGTGGTGGTATGGTGGGTGGCTGGGAGTGGAGAGGGAGTGGAGAAGGAGCTAGGTAGAGTGTGGGGTACTAACCGGATGAAGAGGCGGCGGGTGGTGGAGGAGCAGTCGGATGTGGGGGCTCGGCTGGTTCGGTCGGGTGAAGAAGATGACGATGGAGGTGGCTTCGGTTGGGATGATGGTGGCGGTGGTGGTGCTGGTGGTGGTGGGATGTGGAGCAGGTGGAGCAGGTGGAGCAGGTGGAGTAGGTGGAGTTTGGGGAAGTGGAGGAAGGAGAGGACTTCGCTGGCTTGGAGATGGCCTCTAAATAGGAAAACCCGCCCCCAAGGGGGGGGTTTATATAGGGATGGGTAGGTCGGTTAGGGTTGGGTTTGGGGTAGTGGTTAGGTGGTTTAGGTAGGGTGGTATGAAGATAAGGTGGGCTGGAAAGGGTAGGGCCAGATATTTTAAATACTAGTGGTTTGGGTAGATTGTGGGCTAGGGGTGGTTTAGGGGTTTAGGGCTTGGTTAGGTGGTTGGGTTCTAGGGTGAGGTTTAGTGAGCTAGGTTAGGTGATTAGGCTAGGATTAGGCTAGGTTTAGGGAAATTAACCTAGGTTTAGGGAAGGATTAGGGAAATGGGTTAGGTGATTAGGTTGGGATTAGGCCAGTATTAGGGAAGTGGGCTAGGTGATTAGGCTCAGATTAGGGTGGAAGGCTAGGATTAGGTGTTTTGGGTTAGGTTTAGGTGAAGGAGCTCCCTTTGCATGGCCCATAGACCTTAACCACCTCATGTTGGTGTAGCCCTAGGTTAGGTTTTGGCTAATTACAAGCTTAAACCCACTCAATTAGGCTAACCCACATGATTAACCCCAAACTTGACACATAAGTCAAGCTTAATTACAACACTCTTGATCTTATCCACCCCCACTCTCTCTCATGCCCATGATCCCACGTGAAATTCAAGTGGGCCCCACCTCCATTTATGAGAAGGTGATGTGGGCCATGGATATGGATATTGGATTGGATTTTTGAATCCAAATCCAAATCCAAGTCCATACATGGGTTTGGATTGGGATATGGATATATATGGTCCAGATCCAATCCAAACTGAACTTTGACTCCTTCGAGCTGGGTTCGAAACAAACGGTTTGTGCAGGGCCTGACAGCATCAGTGCTCCGTCTACGTTGGGTCTTCGCCAACATGATCGTCCGCCTCCGTTTCTGCCTTCCGAAGATGACTTCAAATGACATTTTGATAATAACAGGGTCTTGGACGTTCGAGATCCTGGGGGTATGGATTTGATACGAGAGTTGCTGTGCCGGGCTCGACATGTGCTCCGGTTCTGGGCTCTCTTTGACTTTGCTGGTCCTGTTTTGATTAGGCCAAGCTGCTTTGGGGTTTCAAAAACGTGTTTTAAAAGGTTTTTTAAAAGCCATATTATATATATTTTTGAAATATGAAGTTTAAAACATATATACAGGGTTGCCTAGAAGGCTCTTGGGTTTCCAGACTCAAAATGGCCCTTTGGGGCTGCTTGTACAAAACCAGGTTTGTTTAAGAAATTCGTGGGATTTCGGGGTGTTTACACTGAGCTCCCAGAATTTCATAAGATTCTCGATTTTGAAAGACCTTCCCAATCAGTAGGAGGAGATTTCATAGAGGTGAACCTAGGGGATGATTCCAATCCCAAAACCATCAAAATAGGCGCATGTTTGCATGATACTGAAAGGTTAGCATTCATTGCATTTCTACGAACCTATTTAGATGTGTTTGCATGGACGTGTGAAGACATTTCGGGCATAGATCCCAGCATTGTCGAGCATCGTCTTCCCTTAGATGCAGGTGTAAAACCCATAAAGCAGAAGCTTTGGAAAATACACCCGAATGTACATACGCAAGTCAAAGAGGGTTTAGAAGATCTGCTAAAAGCCGAATTTATAAAACCCATTGCGTATTCTGATTGGTTATCAAATATTGTTGTAGTTCAAAAAACCAATGGGAAAATTCGAATATGCATCGATTTCAGAAACCTGAATAAAGCCACTCCAAAGGATAATTATCCTTTACCAAACATAGATTTGATAGTCAATAGTACTGCAAATCATGAAATGTTTTCATTTATGGATGGCTATTCAGGCTATAATCAAATCAAACTAAGTCCACGAGATCAGAGTAAGACCACCTTCACAACCCCATGGGGCACGTACTGCTATACAGTCATGCCCTTTGGTTTGAAAAATGCCGGCGCAACATACCAACGAGCCATGACCACGATCTTCCATGATCAAATTCATGAGCTTGTAGAAGTGTATGTAGATGATCTCTTGGCGAAATCCAAAACCCGATGCACCCATATCGAATGTTTACAAAAGATTTTTGAAAGGCTTAGGCTTTACAAAGTGAAGCTAAACCTTCAAAAATGTGTGTTCGGGGTAGAATCAGAGAAGCTTCTGGGCTTTATGGTGAGCCAAAGGGGAATAGAAGTCGACCCCTCTAAGTGTCGAGCCATCATAGAAATGGCTCCACCCTCCAATCTCACCCAAATCCGTAGCCTCCAAGGTCGTTTACAATCCGTTCACCGATTCATATCGAATCTAGCCACTAGATGCGAACCCTTCAACAAACTGCTGAGGAAGGGCACGAAATTCTTATGGGATGATGAATGCCAGAAGTCCTTCGAGAGACTAAAGGCATACTTGGTTAATCCCCCCGTTTTGAACCCTCCAAAGCAAGGAAAACCGCTTTTATTATACATCTCCGTGCATGCAAATGCTTTAGGAGCCCTGTTGGCTCAATACGAGGATGACACCCATAAGGAATATGCCATCTACTACATTTCGAAAACTCTCTTGGCTTATGAACGAAATTATCAAGCCATGGAGAAGACGTGCTTGTTCCTAGTCTGGGCCTGCCAGAAATTCAGACACTATTTCCTAGATCATGAGATCTGGATAGTGTCCAAGCTTGATCCAATCAAGCACTTGTTTGAAAAACCCATTCTCACGGGTAGATTGGGCAAATGGCAACTCCTTCTAATGGAGTATGATCTGAAATACCATCACCAGATCTCCATTAAGGGGCAAGCCCAAGCAGATTAAGTGGTTGAATTCCCCTTAGAGGACGCATATCCCACTCTTGTTGAAATGCCTGATGAAGGCATATTGCAAAACCATTTTCAAAACCACATTTTGGCAAATTCTTTCGAAAACCAAGTGTGGAAGATGCACTTCGATGGGGCACGAAACCAATGAGGGGCTGGTGCTGGGGTCATCCTAATCTCCCCTGAAAAGGGCGAGATTCCCATAGCAGTCCGCTTAGATTTCGAATGTTCCAACAACGTAGCTGAGTATGAAGCACTCATACAAGGCTTAAGAATTTCGAAAACTCTAGGGGCATCATGCATCGAGGTCTTTGGAGATTCGCTCCTTGTCATAAACCAGGTTTTAAAAATTTGGCAAGTACGTAATGAGAAACTACTTCCATATCACGAGTTGGCCACTCGATTGGTCCAGTCCTTCCAATTGTGTAAACTGACACACGTAGGAAGAGAGGACAATGGCATCGCCGATGCCCTCTCCTCCTTGGGGTCAACCCTGAAGGTCGATCCCATTTCAGGGACCAGATCTTTGGAAATATGGCATGCGCCCCACCCATCCACACACGACTTGGATATTTGCCAAAATAACCCAGAGTCTATTGAAAAACCCTGGTTTTATGACATCAAACAGTTTTTAGAAAATGGGGGATTCACCGAGGATGCCACATCCAAGGATAAGGCATTCATCCGTAAGATTTCGACTCGATACACCATTCTGGGTGGGGTCTTATACAAGAAAAGTTTTACCGGCATTCTGCTTAGGTGTATCGACCTGGAGGAGGCTAGGATAGTGATGCACGAGTTCCACGATGGAGAATGTGGAGGTCATGTTAATGCCAACATGATGGCAATGAAAATACTTAGAGGGGGCTATTTTTGGTCCACCCTGAAAAAGGATTGCCACGATCATGTTAGGAAGTGTCATCCATGTCAAGTGCATGGGCATGCCATTCATATCCCTTCATCTGCATTGCATTCCGTGGTCAGCCCCTAGCCATTTACCATGTGGGCGTTTGACATCGTAGGCCCAATATTTCCAAAGGCCTCGAATGGGCATCGATTTATTTTAGCAGCCACAGAGTATTTCTCCAAGTGGGTGGAAGCCATTTCCCTAACCAACGTAATGGGGCAACATGTGGTGGCTTTCATCCGGAGGAATATCTTGGCTCGATTTGGGGTTCCATGAGACCTTGTGTCTGATAATGGCACCCCATTCAAGAATGAGCGGATGGTTAAGTTGTGCAACACGTATGGCATAACTCACCACTTCTCCTTGCCCTACTACCCTCAAGGCAACGGCCAAGCCGAAGCCACAAACAAGACTCTCATTAGCATAATTGAGAAAACCTTAGAGAAGGGTAGGACGTGGCACGAGAAGCCGGATGAAGCCTTATGGGCTTATAGGACTTCCATCCGGACTCCCACGAATGCCACACCATTCGAATTGGTCTATCGCACAAACGCCATTCTTCCCATTCATACTTGTAAACACCCCGAAATCCCACGAATTCCTTAAACAAACCTGGTTTTGTAAAAGCAGCCCCAAAGGGCCATTTTTGAGTCTGGAAACTTAGGAGCCTTCCAGACAACCCTGTATATATGTCTTACACTCTGCATTTCAAAAATATATAATATAGCTTTTGAAAACCTTTTTAAAAATACGTTTTTTAAACCCCGAAGCAGCTTGGCCCAATCAAGACATGGACCAGGAGAGCTAAGAAGAGCCCGGAACCGGAGCACATGTCAAGCCCGGCACAGCAACTCTTGTATCTGATTCACACCCCCAGGATCTCGAACGTCCAAGACCCTGTTCTTATCAAAATATCATTTGAAGTCATCTCCGGAAGGCAGAAACGGAGGCGGACGACCATGTTGGCGAAGACCCAACGCAGACGGAGTACTGATGCTGTCAGACCCCGCACAAACCGTTTGTTTCGAACCCAGCTCGAAGGAGTCAGAGTTCAGTTTGGATCGGATCTGGACCATATATATCCAGATCCCAATCCAAACCCATATGTGGACTTGGATTTGGATTTGGATCCAGAGATCCAATCCAATATCCATATCCATGGCCCACATCACCTTCTCATAAATGGAGGTGGGGCCCACTTGAAATTCACGTGGGATCATGGGCATGAGAGAGAGTGGGGATGGAAAATATCAAGAGGGTTGTAATTAAGCTTGACTTGTGTGTCAAGTTTGGGTTTAATCATGTGGGTTAGCCTAATTGAGTGGGTTTAAGCTTGTAATTAGCCAAAACCTAACCTAGGGCTGCACCAACATGAGGTGGTTAAGGTCTATGGGCCATGCAAAGGGAGCTCCTTCACCTAAACCTAACCCAAAACACCTAATCCAAGCCTATTCCCCTAATCCACCCCTAATCTGAGCCTAATCACCTAACCCACTTCCCTAATCCCGGCCTAATCCCAACCTAATCACCTAACCCACTTCCCTAATCCTTCCCTAAACCTAGATTAATTTCCCTAATTAAACCTAGCCTAATCACCTAACCTAGCTCACTAAACCTCACCCTAAAACCCAACCACCTAACCTAGCCCTAAACCCCTAAACCACCCCTAGCCCACAATCTACCCAAACCCCTAGTTTTCAAAATATCTGGCCCAACCCTTTCCAGCCCACCTTATCTACATACCACCCTTCCTAAACCACCTAACCACTACCCCAAGCCCAGCCCTAACCGACCTACCCATCCCTATTTAAACCCCCCCCTTGGGGGCGGGCTTTTCCTAGCTAGAAGGACCCTCACCAATCCCAACCGGGCCCTCTTTTTCCCCCATTTCCTCACCCAGCCGAACCTGCCCGCCTGCTCCACCTGTGCCGCCTGCACCACCACCATCCCTCCACCCCACCACAGCTCACACCACCATCTCCCAGCCGGACGCCACCGCTTGCTCTCCATCCCAACCACCCGACTTCTCTCTTCCATCCACCGCCTCTCCCCACTCGATAAGCATTCCCCAACTCTACCTAAATCCTTCTCTACTCCCTCTCCACTCCTAGCCACCCACCCTATCATCATCTCAGCCCTTTGTCACCACCCTTTTCACTTAGCTGAACCTAGCACAACCTAAACTACCGGCCACTACCTAACTACCCTAACTACACCCGGCCAGCCATCTCTTTCCCCCTAAGACTCCCATTCGGCCTTCCCTTAAACTCCCTTTAGGTCCATACTCCCCAACACTCTATACTCCCCATTCGTGACCCTACACACTTACTTGGCCCACCCCTTTAATCGCCCACATCAAGGCGACACCCACTTGCAACCGGCCACCCTCGAGCCGCCTATCCCACGCCCCACTTGCATCCAGCCAGCACCCTTGGTCACCCATCCTCGCGGAGCTCCCGTTTGCAGCCCAAGGCGAAGGCCAAGCCCACGCTCAAGCAAGGCCTCTACGGACCAGCTACTCGTAAGTGCCTAAACTCGGTCTTTAGTTGTATACTTGCTTGATATTCAATTTGATACGGGGTTGTAATAACGGAGCATAGTCTCCCCCCGCTTGTAATAACGTGGCTTGGCACAACCACACACGTGCACTCTCTTAGTCATGCACGATTTTGAACACACACGGGCCTAATCAGCCCCTAATACATAAGTATATATATTTTCATTTTTGAAGGGTTTTGCTTAAGTTGGGTGCATTGTCTTTCAATTCAAGCACTCACACACATTGAGCTTTCGCTCTTATTTGAAAGACCCAAGTAAGGGCCGACCTATACTCTTTGGGTTTCATTTCATGTCGTGTGAGTAAGTCTTTCAATTCAAGCACTCTCACACACATTGAGCTTTCGCTCTTATTTGAAAGACCCAAGTAAGGGCCGACCTATACTATTTGGGTTTCATTTCATGTCGTGTGAGTAAGTCTTTCAATTCAAGCACTCTCACACACATTGAGCTTTCGCTCTTATTTGAAAGACCCAAGTAAGGGCCGACCTATACTATTTGGGTTTCATTTCATGTCGTGTGAGTAAGTCTTTCAATTCAAGCACCTTCACACACATTGAGCCTTCGCTCTTACTCCCAAGACCTTAGTCAAGGCCATACTGCAATTTATATTTGGGTTTAATTTCATGTCGTGTGTGTAAGTCTTTCAATTCCAGCACGCACTCACATTGAGCCTTCGCTCTTATTTGCAAGACCCGAGTAAGGGCTCATATACATAATCTATATACATATCTCCCTTCGGTTATTTCCCTTCGGTTATTTCCCTTCGGTTATTTCCCTTCGGTTATTTCCCTTCAGTATTGTCTTTACATTTTGGGTTTTCCCTTTGGAGTAGCGTGAGTTTGCATTGCATCTACGCCATACCACGAGGTAGGACGCATATTGCATCAAAGCAAGCCCCGCTCGAATTCGCCCACATAGTGGAGTGTTCATAACACACAAACTAGGTGGCCCGAAAAGGGATAAAAGGAAAGACTTAGGCACGTGCAAATCCATGTGATCTAAAACATGCAATCGCATTCTAAAGACCCGAGATAGACACCTCGAACCGCTTCGTAGACTTTCTCTCCAAAAAACCTGATTTTTGCAAAGCGTACAGACTGACCCTTGCGCATCGATGCAAGAAGGTCTACGACGACAAGAGCTTACTTGCTCACAGTCGCCACATTTAGAAGTCAGTGTTAAAAATATCTTCGCTAGCTTAGGTAAGCTAGCTGGCACGCGCGTCTACAATACTCAACTGCATTCATTCCATACATCCATAGCACTCGACCTCCCCCTAGAGACGCTTCAGCATGCTAGGATGGCCGAACTAGACTTGCTAGATGAGAGGCGACTCCTTGCCATGGATCATGCTCGTGCATACCAGCAAAGGATAGCCCGACATTATAGCAAACACATAAGACCTCGCCACTTTGAAGTGGGGGATCTGGTTTTAAAAATCATCCATCATCGTGGCCCACACCCCCTGGGCAAGTGGCGCCCCAACTGGGATGGACCCTATATTGTACGAGCAACCACTACGAACAATTCGTATTGGTTGATCGATGTAGAAGGTAGGAATTTAGCAGATCCTATCAATATTCAATACTTAAAGAAGTATCAAGTGTAGGATCTGGATTAAATTCCAGTTTTCGAAAAATTTTAGGGATAGCTGCCCTGAGATATGTGAATAAGGTGCAAAGGCGAACTCGTGTGACCCTGAGTGAGAGAATTCGCACTTGTGAAAAAGCGGAGTCTTCAAAATCGCGGTTACATTTCAAAATCCTTCTTCTTACAAAGAAAGGCCTAGTTCAATATAGCAAGATACTTGCAAGTAGTACGTGCTATTTCTAAATAGGCTGATCTGGAATGGATCGAGTGTAGGCTTGGGATAAGTCCTCCCCTCTTCTCTTCTCCTTCCAAAAGGAAAACAAAAGCCCAAACAAAGGGAATTTCCCATTCAAAGTCTCTTTCCAAAAGAAAGAAATCAGAATTCAAAAGAAAAATCGATTCTCTTGTGAAAAGGAGGGATTAAAGAAAAAATACTCTCAAAGGGAGACCCTCGATGAAAAAAAAAGAAGAAGGAAAAAGAGGCCAAAAAGCTCAAAAAGAGCAGTTTTCCGCCTTCTGTGCCTCAAACCACGGGACGCTTCAGAAGGGACCGTGGTATCTCTTTCCCATCCCTGGCTTATCCCAAGCTAAAGCATGGTTCATTTCACGGAATCCTAAAGTAAAAATAGGATTTACTTACTTGAATTTCATCTTGTTTGAGAATTCGACGTTTCGAGTAAGGCGTAGGAATTTGAAATACAACTCGTTTTCTTATAAAACCTCCGCTAGATAAGCGAGTGCTAAGACTCAAACAAGGGCAAATATGAAGAGCTCGAGATCCTTAGGATCGAGACTCAAGACAGTTGTCCCTTTTGTAAATAGTTTTGTAAATAAGTTTTGAAAACCGAACATCGAACAGCATAGGATTTTGCTCACTTGGAGCAGTAGGCCTTATAAGTCTCTAGAGTTCGACCACATCTGGTCTCTGGGAGGTCGCCACTCTTGGCACCACACCCATGTCATCTGCATTCCACGCATGGCACTTGCATAAACATGATCCCATTTTAGGACCAGATTCCATAGCAAACCCTTTGGCGTGATATCTCCTCCTACCAAAATTTGTAAAATGAGATTTTGCTAAAAATTGGGACGACCCCATATTCCTCATGGATAGATCTAGGGAGACAGTGAAAGGGGTGTTTGTCATCTTTGCCCTTATCCAAATCGATTTGGACAAGGCCAAAGAGGGGCATCTGTAAACACCCCGAAATCCCACGAATTTCTCAAATCCATCTAGTTTTGTAAAAGCAGCACCAAAGGGCTATTTTGAGTCTAGAAACCTAGGAGCCTTCTAGACAACCCTGTATATATGTTTTAAACTTTATATTTCGAAAATATGTAATATGAGTTTTGAAAACCTTTTAAAACATGTTTTGGAACCCCGAAGCAGCTTGGCCTAATCCAGACAGGACCAGGAAAGCTAAGAAGAGCCTGGAACCGGAGCACATGTCGAGCCCGGCACAGCAACTCTCGTATCATATCCACACCCCCAAGATCTCGAACGTCCAAGACCCTGTTATCATCGAAACATTGTTTGAAGTCATCTCCGGAAGGCGAAAATAGAGGCAAACAATCATGTTGGCGAAGACCCAACGAAGACGGAGTACTGATGCTGTCAGGTCCCGCACAAACCGTTCATTTCGAACATAGCTCGAAGGAGTTAGAGTTCAGTTTGGATCGGATCTGGACCATATATATCCAGATCCCAATCCAAACCCATATATGGACTTGGATTTGGATTTGGATCCAGAGATCCAATCCAATATCCATATCCATGGCCCACATCACCTCATAAATGGAGGTGGGGCCCACTTGAATTTCACGTGGGATTATGGGCATGAGAGAGAGTGGGGGGTGGATAAGATCAAGTGTGTGTTGTAATTAAGCTTGACTTGTGTGTCAAGTTTGGGGTTAATCATGTGGGTTAGCCTAATTAAGTGGGTTTAAGCTTGTAATTAGCCAAAACCTAACCTAGGGCTGCACCAACATGATATGGTTAAGGTCTATGGGCCATGCAAAGGGAGCTCCTTCACCTAAACCTAACCCAAAGCACCTAATCCTAGCCTTCCACCCTAATCCACCCCTAATCTGAGCCTATGCACCTAACCTACGTCAATAATCCCGGCCTAATCCCAACCTAATCACCTAACCCACTTCCCTAATTCATCCCTAAACCTAGGTTAATTTCCCTAAACCTAGGTTAATTTCCCTAAACCTAGCCTAAACACCTAACCTAGCTCACTAAACCTCACCCTAGAACCAACCCACCTAACTAAACCCTAAACCTCTAAACCACCCCTAGCCCACAACCTACCCAAACCACTTGTATTTAAAATATCTGGCCCTACCCTTTCCAGCCCACCTTATCATCATACCACCCTACCTAAACCACCTAACCACTACCCCAAACCCAGCCCTAACTGACCTAACCCAGCCCTATATAACCCCCCCCCCCTTGGGTGATTCGTTAGACCTTCCCTTAGGTTCACCCTTTGCACAACCTACCTTAAAACTAAACCCTATCCTTAGTGACCCTACTTAGGCCCTTTAGCCCAACACGCCAAAAAGAACCCGTCTCTAGTAGCCGGCCACCTTCAAGGCGCCTCTTCCGTGCACCAAGAACATCCGGCCAGCACCTCCCCTTGCCGTTCAACCTCTCGGAGCTCCCTTTTGTAGCCCAAGGCGAACGCCAAGCCCACGCCCAAGCAAGGCATCTTCGGACTAGCTATTAGTAAGTGCCTAACTCGGTCTTTAGTTGTATACTTGCTTGAGATTCAATTCGATACGGGGTTGTAATAACGGAGCATAGTCTCCCCCCGCTTGTAATAACGTGGCTTGGCACACCCACACACGTGCACTCTCTTAGTTGTGCATGATTTTGAACACACATGGGCCTAATCAGCCCCTAATACATAAGTATATACATATACTTTCATTTTTGTAGGGTTTTTGCTTAAGTTGGGTGTGTTGTCTTTCAATTCAAGCACTCACACACATTGAGCCTTCGCTCTTATTTGAAAGACCCAAGTAAGGGCCGACCTATACTATTTGGGTTTCATTTCATGTCGTGTGTGTAAGTCTTTCAATTCAAGCACTCACACACATTGAGCCTTCGCTCTTATTTGAAAGACCCAAGTAAGGGCCGTGTTATACTATTTGGGTTTAATTTCATGTTGTGCGCGTAGTACTTCAATTCAAGCACTCACACACATTAAGCTTTCGCTCTTATTCCCAAGACCTTAATTAAGGCCATACTGCAAGTTATATTTGGGTTTAATTTCATGTCGTGTGTGTAAGTCTTTCAATTCAAGCACGCACCCACATTGAGCCTTCGCTCTTATTTGTAAGACTCGAGTAAGGGCCCATATACATACTCTATATACATATCTCCCTTCGGCATCTACATTTCAAGTCATTTCCCTTCGGTTATTTCCCTTCGGCATTGTCTTTACATTCTGGTTTTCCCTTTGGAGTAGCATGAGTTTGCATTGCATCTACGCCATACCACGAGGTAGGATGCATATTGCATCAAAGCAAGCCCCGCTCGAATTCGCCCATGTAGTGGAGTGTTCATAACACACAAACTAGGTGGCCCATAAAGGGATAAAAGGAAAGACTTAGGCACGTGCAAATCCACGTGATCTAAAATCTGCAATCGCATCTAAAACCCGAATTAGACACCTCGAACCGTTTCGTAGGCTTTCTATCCCAAAACTCGATTTTTGCAAAGCGTACAGACTGACCCTTGCGCATCAGTGCAAGAAGGTCTGCGACGACAAGAGCTCAGTTGCTCACAATCGCCACGATTAGAAGTCAGTTTAAAATACATCTTCTCTAGCTTAGGTAAGCTAGCTGGCACGCCTTGTTTACATAAATAGGCCTTAGACGCACGAGAGGATCCACTCCAAGCCCAAAAAAGGGCGAAGAGGTGTAGGGATTTTTGCGCGTCTACACTAGGCTAAGGTAGGGTGCTATGGGGTGGCTGAGAGTGGAGGGAGAGTGAAGATAGGGTGGAGTTAGGATAAGGTACTAACCGGATAGGAGAGGGAGGTTGGTGTGTGGAAGGAGCGGATGCAGCCGGGTGAAAGGAGTGGATGCTGTGGAGCGGGGTAGGCCGGGAGGTGGTGGCGGCGTGGAGTGGTGCAGGCCCGGAGGTGGTGGCGGCATGGAGTGGTGCAGGCCAGGAGATGGCGGTGGAGCAGGTGAGAGAGGAGAGCAAAGGGGTGAGAGGGGAGAGCTCGGCTGGGCTGGTGCTGGGAAAAATTGAAAAACCCGCCCACTAGGGGGGGTTTATAGGTTTTCAAAATTGGGTTTGGGCTGGTTTTAAGGGGGTGGTTTAGTGGTTAGGTGGTGGTGGTATGGTGATAAGGTGGGCTAGATATTTAGGGGGACCAGATTTTTAGTTTAGGTTGTTTTAGGGATATGGTGGGTGTAAACACCCCGAAATCCCATGAATTTCTCGAATCAACCCGGTTTTGTAAAAGCAGCCCCAAAGGGTTATTTTGAGTTTGGAAACCCAGGAGCCTTCTAGGCAACCCTGTACGGATGTTTCAAACTTTTATATGTTTTAAATATGTATAATATATTTTAAAAACTGTTAAAATATGTTTTGAAACCCCACAAAGCAAGCTTGGCCTGATCAAGACAGGACCAGAAGAGCTAAAGAGAGCCCGGAATCGGAGCACATGTCGAGCCCGGCACAGCAACTCTCGTATTGAATCCACCCCTAGGATCTCGAACATCCAAGACCCTGTTATCATCAAACATCACTCAAAATCATCTCCGTAAGGTGAAAACAGAAGCGAACGATCATGTTGGCGAAGACCCAACGCAGCCATGTGGGCTCATTGGGTGAGGTGGGTTCAAGCCATGTGGGCTAAGCGGGTCTAGACCAAGGGGCTGCAACCAAGGTGGGCTGGACCAAGTGGCTGCAACCGTGGAGACGTGGGCTCAAGCCATGAAGGATCGGCTCCAAGAGGTAAGCCTAACCTAACCTAGCCATTCTCTCTACACCCCTCTAAACCTAACCCCAACCTAGCCTAGGTTCGAACCTACCTAACCCCAACTGAACCTAACCCTAACTAAACCTAGCCCTAACCCAACCTAGGTTCGACCAAACCTAACCCTAGACTTGAACCAACCTAAATCTAACCGGACCGCGCCTGCCGTGCGCCCCGCGCCCTGACGCCATCCTAGCGCCAGACGCCCCTCAGCGCCCTGCCATCCCTCTAGTGCCAGGACCCCTCCTAGCGCCAGACGCCCGCTAGCGCCCAGTGCCCAGCGCCAGGCGCCTGATTGCTGCGCCCGCGCCTTCCTGCCGACTTGACCACCCCCCTGCCGACCTAACCTGCACCCTGGCCGTGACCTGCACCCTAGGACAGACCCTAGGACAGACCCTACACAGCCCCCGTCTTGGCCGAACCTTAGTTCCCCTAAGACCCTAACCGTGCCTCATAGAACCTCTCTCAAAGCCACCTAGGATAACCCCCTCTTGGCTGCCCAAGGTGAACCGTGAGCCCACGTGCAAGCAAGTTGAACATGGACCAGCTATTTGTAAGTGTCTAAACTTGGTCTATTACATTAACTTGCTTTATATTCAATTAAATTTTGATACGGGGTTGTAGTAAAGGAGCTTCGTCTCCCCCCGATTGTAATAACGTGGTTTGACACACCCACACACACACGCACTTGAGCCTTTCTGCTCTTAGTCGTACACTTCTTGCACACACACGGGCCTAACAAGCCCTTAATATATAGTTATATTTATATATTTTAAGTCAAGGGGGTTTTTAATTAAGTCGTGTGTGTTGTCTTTCCATTTTCCACACGCACACACATTGAGCCTTCGCTCTTACTCCCAAGACCTTAGTAAAGGCCTTATTGCAGTTATATTTGGGTTTCATTTATGTCGTGTGAGTTGTCTTTACATTCCCACACGCACACTCATTGAGCCTTCGCTCTTAATCCCAAGACCTTAGTCAAGGCATACTGCAATTTATATTTGGGTTTCATTTCATGTCGTGTGTGTAAGTCTTTCAATTCAAGCACGCACACACATTGAGCCTTCGCTCTTATTTGCAAGACCCAAGTAAGGGCCCCTACATATACTCTATATAAAGTATTTCTTTCGGCTATGTCTTTAAGATTCGGGTTTTAAGGTTCAAGTCGTGTGCGTTGTCTTTCAATATATACACGACACACACTTACACAATTGAGCCTTTCCGCTCTTAAGATATAGCCATATTTCCCCTTCCGCTATTTACTTTACAAGTCATTTTCCTTCGGCTATTTACTTTACAAGTCATTTCCCTTCGGTTATTTCCCTTCGACAATTTCCCTTCGGCATTGTCTTTTAAATTCGGGTTTTCCCTTTGGAGTAGCATGAGTTTGCATTGCATCTACGCCATACCACGAGGTAGGACGCATATTGCATCGAAGCAAGCCCCGTACTCCCGCTCAAATTCGCCCCATGTAGTGGAGTGTTCATAACACACACCTAGGTGGCCCATAAAGGGATAAAAAGAAAGACTTAGGCACGTGCAAATCCACGTGATCTAAAATCTGAAAATCGTACAAACCCGAATCAATCGTGCAAACACGCCAAGACTTAGGCTATTTCGATGCACGCCCATCGTGCCTAAGTAGATTAAAATTTGAAAGACTTAGGGTCGTCCAACCCTTACAAAGTCAAAATCGCCCAAATGCATGGTTTTCAAAAGGTTTTAAAACACTTCTTCATTCAAAATATATTTTGAGTTAAACTTGTTTCAAAACGAAGTCTCTAAGCGTACAGACTAACCCTTGCGCATCGGTGCAAGAAGGTTTGCGACGTAAAAATCCCGCTTGCCTACAATCGCCTTTCAAAAGTCAGATTATTTTCAAAACATACTTTGCTAGTTAAAGTAAACTAGCTGGCACGCCCATAAAGCGAATGTAGATTGCAAAAAGGTTCACTTCAGGCCTGAGAACCCGTAAGTAAAAATTTTCGGTGTCTACAAATTTAAAACGTATGTATAGGGTTGTCTCGTATCCGAATTGTTTAAAGGGATCTTCCATCAAACCTACAAAGGGATTTCCCTCCGGTTAAATCTGTAAACACCCCGAAATCCCACGAATTTCTTAAAACAAACCTGGTTTTATACAAGCAGCCCCAAAGGGCCATTTTGAGACTGGAAACCCAGGAGCCTTCCAGACAACCCTGTACATACGTTTTAAACTTCATATTTCAAAAATATATAACATGGCTTTTTAAAACCTTTTAAAACACGTTTTTGAAACCTCAAAGCAGCTTGGCCTAATCAAGACAGGACCAGCAAAGTCAAAGAGAGTCCGGAACCGGAGCACATGTCAAGCCCGGCACAGCAACTCTCGTATCAAATCCATACCCCCAGGATCTCGAACGTCCAAGACCCTGTTCTTATCAAAATTGTCATTTGAAGTCATCTCCGGAAGGCAGAAACGGAGGCGGACGACCATGTTGGCGAAGACCCAACGCAGACGGAGTACTGATGCTGTCAGGCCCCGCACAAATCGTCCGTTTCGAACCCAGCTCGAAGGAGTCAGAGTTCAGTTTGGATTGGATCTGGACCATATATATCCAGATCCCAATCCAAACCCATATGTGGACTTGGATTTGGATTTGGATCTAGAGATCCAATCCAATATCCATATCCATGGCCCACATCACCTTCTCATAAATGGAGGTGGGGCCCACTTGAAATTCACGTGGGATCATGGGCATGAGAGAGAGTGGGGGTGGATAAGATCAAGAGTGTTGTAATTAAGCTTGACTTGTGTGTCAAGTTTGGGGTTAATCATGTGGGTTAGCCTAGTTAAGTGGGTTTAAGCTTGTAATTAGCCAAAACCTAACCTAGGGCTGCACCAACATGAGGTGGTTAAGGTCTATGGGCCATGCAAAGGGAGCTCCCTCACCTAAACCTAACCTAAAACACCTAATCCTAGTTACCACCCTAATCCACCCCTAATCTGAGCCTAATCACCTAACCCACTTCCCTAATCCCAGCCTAATCCCAACCTAATCACCTAACCCATTTCCCTAATCCTTCCCTAAACCTAGGTTAATTTCCCTAAACCTAGCCTAAACCTAGCCTAATCACCTAACCTAGCTCACTAAACCTCACCCTAGAACCCAACCACCTAACCTAGCCCTAAACCCCTAAACCACCCCTAGCCCACAATCTACCCAAACCACTAGTTTTTAAAATATCTGGCCCTACCCTTTCCAGCCCACCTTATCTTCATACCACCCTACCTAAACCACCTAACCACTACCCCAAACCCAGCCCTAACCGACCTACCCATCCCTATATAACCCCCCCCCCTTTGGGGGCGGGCTTTCCTATCTAGAAGCCCACCAAGATCCCAGCCGAGACCACTCTTCCCAGCCCAGCCGAACCTGATCCACCTGCTCCACCTGCCCCACCTGTTCCGCCTGCACCACCACCATCCCTCCATCCCACCACCACTGGCACCGCCATCTTCACCACCTCCCGGCCGAGCATCAATATCTGGCCGCCTTCCCCAAGCCCAGCCGAGCGCCATCTTCATTCCATTTGGTTAGTACCCCTTTACTTCGTCTCACCTTCTCTACTCCCTCTCCATTCTCAGCCACCTAAACCCTACCACAACACCCTACCACAACATCCTACCACCAGCCATTCTCCTTTGTTGCCACCATTCTCACTCAGCCGAACCTAGCACACCCTAAACTACCTGCCACTACCTAACTATCCTATCTACACCCGGCCACCCTATAAGACTCCCATTCGGCCTTCCCTTAAACTCCCCTTAGGTCCATACTCCCTAACACTCTATACTCTCCTAGTGACCCTACATACTCACTTGGCCCAGCCCCTTTAATTCCCCACATCAAGGCGACACCCACTTGCAGCCGGCCATCTTCAAGGCGTCTATCCCGCGCCCCATTTGCAGCCGGCTAGCACCCTTTGTCGCTCATCCTCACGGAGCTCCCGTTTGCAGCCCAAGGCGAAGCCCAAGCCCACGCTCAAGCAAGGCCTCTACGGACCAGCTACTAGTAAGTGCCTAACTCGGTCTTTAGTTGTATACTTGCTTGAGATTCAATTTGATACGGGGGGGTTGTAATAACGGAGCATAGTCTCCCCCCGCTTGTAATAACGTGGCTTGGCACACCCACACACGTGCATTCTCTTAGTTGTGCACGATCCTGAACACACACGGGCCTAATCAACCCCTAATACATAAGTAGACATATATACTTTCATTTTTGAAGGGTTTTTGCTTAAGTTGGGTGCGTTGTCTTTCAATTCAAGCACTCACACACATTGAGCTTTCGCTCTTATTTGAAAGACCCAAGTAAGGGCCGACCTATACTATTTGGGTTTCATTTCATGTCGCGTGAGTAAGTCTTTCAATTCAAGCACTTTCACACACATTGAGCTTTCGCTCTTATTTGAAAGACCCAAGTAAGGGCCGACCTATACTATTTGGGTTTCATTTCATGTCGTGTGTGTAAGTCTTTCAATTCAAGCACTCTCACACACATTGAGCCTTCGCTCTTATTCCCAAGACCTTAGTAAAGGCCTTATTGCAGTTATATTTGGGTTTCATTTATGTCGTGTGTGTAGTACTTCAATTCAAGCACTCTCACACACATTGAGCCTTCGCTCTTACTCCCAAGACCTTAGTCAAGGCCATACTGCAATTTATATTTGGGTTTAATTTCATGTCGTGTGTGTAAGTCTTTCAATTCAAGCACGCACCCACATTGAGCCTTCGCTCTTATTTGCAAGACCCGAGTAAGGGCTCATATACATAATCTATATACATATCTCCCTTCGGTTATTTCCCTTCGGTTATTTCCCTTCGGTTATTTCCCTTCGGTCATTTCCCTTCGATTATTTCCCTTCGGTTATTTCCCTTCAGTATTGTCTTTACATTCGGGTTTTCCCTTTGGAGTAGCGTGAGTTTGCATTGCATCTACGCCATACCACGAGGTAGGACGCATATTGCATCAAAGCAAGCCCCGCTCGAATTCGCCCATGTAGTGGAGTGTTCATAACACACAAACTAGGTGGCCCGAAAAAGGGATAAAAGAAAAGACTTAGGCACGTGCAAATCCACGTGATCTAAAACATGCAATCGCATCTAAAAAACCCGAATTAGACACCTCGAACCGCTTCGTAGACTTTTTATCCCAAAACTCGATTTTTGCAAAACGTACAGACTGACCCTTGCGCATCGGTGCAAGAAGGTCTGCGATGACAAGAGCTTACTTGCTCACAGTCGCCACGTTTAAGTAAGCTAGCAAGAAGGTCTTCGCTAGCTTAAGTAAGCTAGCTGGCACGCCCTGTTTGCATACATAGGCCTTAGACACACGAGAGGATCCGCTCCGAGCCCTGAAAAAGGCGAGAGGCGGGGATTTTCGCGCATCTACAGCCATACCACGAGTTAGGACGCATATTGCATCAAAGCAAACCCCATACTCCCGCTCAAAATCGCCACATTTAGTGGAGTGTTCATAACACACACCTAGGTGGCCCATAAAGGGATAAAAACAAAGACTTAGGCACGTGCAAATCCACGTGATCTAAAATCTGAAAATCGTACAAACAAGACCCGAATCAAACACCTCGAACCACTTTCGTAAGTCCTTCTATCCAAAAACTCGATCTTTAAAAGCATACAGACTAACCCTTGTGCATCGGTGGAAGAAGGTCTGCGACGACAAGAGCTTGCTTGCTCACAGTTGCCACGTTAGAAGTCAAGTTCTAGAATATATCTTCGCTAGCTTAGGTAAGCTAGCTGGCATGCCCTGTTTATTTAAATAGGACTTAGACACACGAAAAGGTTTGCTCCAAGCCTAAGAACCAGGAGGCGGAGATTTTCTGCATCTACAGAAGTTTGGCACTTCCGGTGGCACGTGAGTCTTTCAAAAGTCGAGTTACTCTAAGAAACTTGCGAAAAGATTTTTTTTAAAGAGGTGTTGTTTTAAACTTTTTTTCTTTACTTGTACTTAGGAATTTTGAAAAGGGCTTGAAAGCATGCCAAAATCCAACCCAAGTGAAGTGTCGAGCCAAGGCTCATGCGCATCAAGTTCTCACTCTAGGAGGATTTTCAAAAACAAGATCAAACTAGATGAGATAGAGGACCTGAGAAGGGAATTCGAGGCCAAAATCGATGCTCTCAGCCAAGAGGCAGAAGTAGGCGATTCTTGTTCATCGAACAGTGAACAAAAGGCCAAAAGAAAATCTAAAAAACCTCGGAAGCACAAAGAGGGCTCCGTAATGGAAGGCAACCAATACCACGAGTCCTTCACACAAAAGGACCGTAAAGCCCTACAACAGCTGCTGAAAGGGCAAAATAAAGAGAAAAGAAGTTACGCCCTGTCTGATTTCCTTCCTATGGATTACGAAACAGACAGTGACGATGAAATACCGAACTTCCATCGGTATGATGGCATGGGAGACCCTAGGTCTCACTTGCAACTTTTCTCACGTCGAGCCCATAAGAAGAAAAAGGACTCGATGAAATGGGTGTATTGGTTCCCTTTATCCCTTAAAGGCACAGCTGCCAAATGGCTGGCTTCCTATGACTTAAGCCAGTTCGCTACTTTTGAAGAGTTAGCGAACTGCTTCATGCAAAGATTTGCACACAACGTAGAAGTCACGTTGACTCTGAACACTTTAAGGGATACAAAGCAAGGCATGAACGAAGACGTACATGCCTTCATTATACGATGGAGGTCCCTTTTGGGCCAAGTGCGAGAGCCCATATCCGAAGGATGCGCAGTCATGCTCGTCCTAAATAATTTTAAAAGCGAGTTAAAAACCCTTCTCTCGCTCCATGAGATCTCAACTTTCCATAAGTTGATAAAAAAAGCATCCCTTTTCGAAACAAACTTGAGAAAAGGGACATACAATCACTTATGGAAAGGAAGTGCCATTTCTAAAATCCGCTTAAAAAAGCCCATCACTTATGGGCTACCCACGATGGACAAAAGGGCAAAGCCCCATAAAATCGCCAATGTCCGGGTGGATCTAGGCGTGGTAGGCACTTCCAAAAATTTTGAAAAGCTAGAAAACAAAAGGGAGCGAACCTTTCAAAAACCGATTGAAAAACGGGAGTACACTCCGCTGGGGCAACTTATGTCGGAGGTCCTAGACCTCCTACTTGCCCAAGGCATGATTGAACTTCTCGAAATCCCTGAGGGAGTCACTTCCAAAGGGGGGTATTTAAATCGATTTTGTAAGTATCATCGGCTCAAAGGCCATGATACCAAACGTTGTTTCTCCCTTTTAAATAAAATTGAGAACTTGATAGCGGAGGGCCGGCTCTAGGTCACTGCGAAACCTGAGCCACCTCAAGCTATCTTCAAAGAACCCTTTTCCAAGCACGCCAGTGGCAGTGGGAAAGGAAAGGAGGTATGTACCCTCACCTTTTCAAAGGAACTAGCGCAAAAACCTGAGTCTGGTCGACCCACTTGTGCGCCCACTCTTGTACTGTACAAGAAGCCCGCCCAAGTCGTCATCCGGGGACCACCAAGAGCTGAATCCCCGGCTAAACCAGTTTTAAAACTTGAAGGTGCTCCTCAACTCATACTTAGAGCCAAATTTAGTGCGAACCCTAGGCTGGTCATGGGGGAAGTGACTAGATCCGGGAGGATCTCTCAACCCCCGCACCTACAAAGTGCTAAAAAGGTGGTCAGTGTGTCTGGCCCCTCAAAAGCATGTATTCCTGGAGTTCTGCCAAAAGCAGACAAGGATAAAGTCATCCTAAATCCTTATGACTTCGAAAACCACCTTTCAAAGATTCCTATCCACATGTCTATCGTAGATCTTATACAAACCTCGCGTAGGCATAGACTCGTGCTAGAGAAAATTCTAGAAAGAGCCAAGGTTGATTCAAACATAAGTCCGGAATCCCTGTCTACCCAAGTGGCTTTAATAGGAGCAAAATCGCCCATCACTTTCTCGAAAGATGATGTAGATAGACCATACGAGTCCCATAACCAGGCCCTACATATCGAGGTGGTTCTGAATAACCACTCTCTGGACAGGTGCCTAGTCGATGGGGGAGGAGGGCTCAACATCCTTCCACTTCATGTGGCGTACCAAATCGGAGTCACCTTGACTTCTGTGAACCCAAGCCCCATCGTTATCACTAGATACGATGGGAATGCGTCTAGACCTTTAGGATCCATCGAACTCCCAATGGAAACGGGAGGGATCGAACACACGGGGGTGTTCCATGTCTTGGACATCCACCCCCATTATAACCTGTTGCTAGGAAGGCCCTGGATACACAGTTTGTGCGCTGTGCCATCTACCTTCCACAGGTGTGTCAAGATCCCTTTTAGGGACCAGGTTGTAGTGATCTTAGGTGAGAGTCACCCACAACTTCAGGGGATCATAAACTCTCCTTGTTTGTCGAGCTCCCAGGCCCATGAGACTAACTTGGGGCAGACCATGATTGAGCCACCAAGGCTCGTGTTAAACAACCCTAGGAAGGTTGTGTATGTGAAGGGGCAGCCCAAAGTAGGCCCCCTCCCGATCTTAACCCTTTTAGGAAGACCCAAGCGTTCCCTATTTCCAAAGCCCCTGGACAAGAAGCCATACGAGCATGATATGGATGACAGCAAGTTCCAGGACCACAATTTATATCATCAAGTTTCAAAAAATAAAAAATCATGGAACATGTTGTTGAATATGGGCTACTCGCCCTACAAAAGTCTAGGGGCACAAAACCAGGGTCTCCTAGAGCCTATCCTTCCTAGGGCCAACCCAAGCCGATACGGGATCGGCTATACTCCCAAAATACCGCTAGAGCCACCCCCTGTGACCACCTGGGTCAAGGGTGCCCTGGAGCCTACCCTAGAAGAGACCTACGATTTAGACCTCCTATTCCGAGCCTAACCCGTAGTGTTTTCCCTTTGTAGGTATGACGGAAGATCCCTTTCATAAAAATATAAAAACATTTGGAAAACTTAAAATCAAAAAAATCGAAAAAGAAGAAAAACCAAAAACAATGGAAAAACAAAAACA
Organism: Brasenia schreberi; assembly: GCA_036023115.1. Taxonomy (NCBI): domain Eukaryota; kingdom Viridiplantae; phylum Streptophyta; class Magnoliopsida; order Nymphaeales; family Cabombaceae; genus Brasenia; species Brasenia schreberi. The sequence continues at coordinate 17,613,593 of JAYKKT010000059.1, forward strand.
CGAAAATAGAGTACTTTGTATAGTTCCTAAAGTTCTTGTTTTACAAAAACCCAAAAAAATCGAAAATCTAGAAAATACCAAAAAGATTTTGTATATAGCTGCTCCTGGTAAGACTTTGGAAAAAGATTTCGAAAGGAACGTCGTCTGCATAGCCAAACCAAAAATTTCGAAATCAATTGAAAATCCGAGTACAAAACCCAGTCTTTTTGAAAAACATGCATCAAATTCCCTCGGGTCTATAACCCACGAGAATGATCGAAGCCCAGAAGTGGATCCCCTTGAGAAAGATCCCACTTCTGAGCTCCCAGAATTTCATAAAATTCTCGATTTTGAAAGACCTTGCAATTCAATAGGAGGAGATTTCATAGAGGTGAACCTAGGGGATGATTCCAATCCCAAAACTATCAAAATAGGCGCATGCTTGTATGAACATGAAAGATTAGCATTCATTGCATTTCTACGAACCTATTTAGATGTGTTTGCATGGACATATGAAGACATGTCGGGCATAGACCCTAGCATTGTCGAACATCGTCTTCCCTTAGATGCAAATGTAAAACCCATAAAGCAGAAGCTTAGAAAAATACACCCGAATGTACACACGCAAGTCAAAGAGGGTTTAGAAGATCTGCTAAAAGCTGGATTTATAAAACCCATTGCGTATTCTGATTGCTTGTCAAACATCGTTGTAGTTCGAAAAACCAAAGGGAAAATTTGAATATGCATCGATTTCCGAAACCTGAATAAAGCCACTCCAAAGGATAATTATCCTTTACCAAACATAGATTTGATAGTCGATAGTACTGCAAATCATGAAATGTTTTCGTTTATGGATGGCTATTCAGGCTATAATCAAATCAAACTAAGTCCACGAGATCAGGTTAAGACCGCCTTCACAACCCCATGGGGCACATACTGCTATACAGTCATGCCCTTTGGTTTGAAAAATGCCGGCGCGACATACCAACGAGCCATGACCACGATCTTCCATGATCAAATTCATGAGCTCGTAGAAGTGTATGTAGATGATCTCTTGGCAAAATGCAAAACCCGATGCACTCATATCGAATGTTTGCAAAAGATTTTCGAAAGGCTTAGGCTTTACAAAGTAAAGCTAAACCCTCAAAAATGTGTATTCGGGGTAGAATCAGGGAAGCTTCTAGGCTTTATGGTGAGCCAAAGGGGTATAGAAGTCAACCCCTCTAAGTGTCGAGCCATCATAGACATGTTTCCACCCTCCAATCTCACTCAAATTCGTAGCCTCCAGGGTCGATTACAATCCGTTCGCCGATTCATATCAAATCTGGCGACTAGATGCGAACCCTTCAACAAACTGTTGAGGAAGGGCACGAAATTCTTATGGGATGACGAATGCCAGAAGTCCTTCGAGAGACTAAAGGCATACCTGGTTAATCCCCTTGTTTTGAATCCTCCGAAGCAAGGAAAACCACTTTTACTCTACATCTCTGTGCATGCAAATGCTTTAGGAGCCCTATTGGCTCAATACGAGGAAACACCCATAAGGAGTATGCCATCTACTATATTTCGAAAACTCTCTTGGCTTATCAACGAAATTATCAAGCCATGGAGAAAACGTGCTTGGCCCTAGTCTGGGCCTGCCAGAAATTCAGACACTATTTCCTAGATCATGAGATTTGGATAGTGTCCAAGCTTGATCCAATCAAGCACTTGTTCGAAAAACCCATTCTCACGAGTAGATTGGGCAAATGGAAACTCCTTCTAATGGAGTATGATCTGAAATACCATCACCAGATCTCCATAAGGGGCAAGACCTGGCAGATTACGTGGCTGAGTTCCCCTTGGAGGACGCATATCCCACGCTTGATGAAATGCCTGATGAAGGCATATTACAAAACCGTTTCCAAAACCACATTTTGGCAAACAATTTTGAAAACCAAGTGTGGAAGATGCACTTCGACGGGGCACGAAACCAACGAGGGGCTGGTGCTGGGGTCATCCTCATCTCCCCTGAAAAGGGCAAGATTCCTATAGCAGTCCGCCTAGATTTCAAATGTTCCAACAACGTAGCTGAGTATGAAGCACTCATACAAGGCTTAAGAATTTCGAAAACTCTAGGGGCATCATGCATCGAGGTCTTTGGAGATTCGCTCCTTGTCATAAGCCAAGTTTTGAAAATTTGGCAAATACGTAACGAGAAACTACTTCCATATCACGAGTTGGTCACTCGATTGGTTGAGTCCTTCCAATCGTGTAAACTCACACACGTAGGAAGAGAGGACAATGGCATCGCCGATGCTCTCTCCTCCTTGGGTTCAACCCTAAAGGTCGATCCCATTTCAGGGACCCAATCTTTAGAAATATGGCATGCGCCCAACCCATCCACACATGATCTAGATATTTGCCAAAATAACCCAGACTCTATTGAAAAACCCTGGTTTTACGACATAAAACAATTTCTAGAAAATGGGAGATTCGCCGAGGATGCCACATCCAAAGATAAGGCATTCATCCGTAAGATTTCGACCCGATACACCATCCGTAAGATAAGGCATGCTAGGATGGCCGAACTAGATTTGCTAGATGAAAGGAGACTCCTTGCCATGGATCATGCTCGTGCATACCGGCAAAGGATAGCCCGACACTATGGCAAATACATGAGACCTCGCCACTTTGAAGTGGGGGATCTGGTTTTGAAAATCATCCACTATCGTGGCCCACATCCCCTTGGAAAGTGGCACCCCAAGTGGGATGGACCCTATGTTGTATGGGCAACCACTACGAACAACTCATATTGGTTGATCGATGTAGAAGGTAGGAATTTAGCAGATCCTATCAATATTCAATAGTTAAAGAAGTATTATGTGTAGGATTTGGATTAGATTCCAAATTTCGAAAATTTTAGGGATAGCTGCCCTGAGACCTGAAAATAAGGTGCAAAGGCAAAGTTGTGTGACCTTGAGTAGGAGAATTCGCACTTGTGAAAGAGTGGAGTCTTCAAAATCGTGGTTACATTTCAAAATCCTTCTTCTTACAAAGAAAGGCCTAGTTCAACATAGCAAGATACTTGCAAGTAGTACGTGCTATTTCTAAATAGGCTGATCTGGAATGGATCGAGTGTGAGCTTGGGATAAGTCCTCCCCTCTTTTCTTCTCCTTCCAAAAGGAAAACAAAGGCCCAAATGAAGGGAATTTCCCCTCCAAAGTATCTTTCCAAAAGAAAGAAACCAGAATTCAAAAGAAAAATTGATTCTCTTATGAAAAAGAGGGATTAAAGAAAAAATACTCCCAAAGGGAGACCCTCTACGAAAAAAAGGAAAAAGAGGCCACAAAGCTCAAAAAAATAGCAGTTTTCCACTATCTATGCCTTAAACCATGGGACGCTCCAGAAGGGACCATGGTATCTCTTTCCCATCCCTGGCTTATCCCAACCTAAAGCATGATTCATTTCGAGGAATCCTAAAGTAAAAATAGGATTTACTTACTTGAATTTCATCCTGTTTGAGAATTCGACGTTTCGAGTAAGACATAGGAATTTGAAATATAGCTTGTTTTCTTATAAAACCTCCACTAGATAAGCGAGTGTTAAGACTCAAACAAGGGCAAGCACGAAGAGCTCGAGATCCTTAGGATCGAGACTCAAGACAGTTGTCCCTTTTGTAAATAGTCTTGTAAATAGATTTTGAAAAAAATCGAACATCGAACAGCACAGGATCTGCTCACTTGGAGCAACAGGCCTTGTAAGTCTCTAGAGTTCGACAACATCTAGTCTCTAGGAGGTCGCCACTCTTGGCACCACACCCATGTCATGCATCTGCATTCCACGCATGACACTGGCATAAACATGATCCCATTTAGGACCAGATTCCATGCATATCCCTTTGGCATGATATCTCCTCCTACCAGGGTTTTAAAATTGAGATTTTTGCTAAAGATTGGGACGATCCCATATTCTTCGTGGTTAGATCTAGGGAGACATCGAAAGGGATGTTTGTCATCTTTGCCCTTATCCAAATCGATTTGGACAAGGCCAAAGAGGGGCATCTATAAACACCCCGAAATCCCATGAATTTCTCGAATCAACCTGGTTTTGTAAAAGCAGCCCCAAAGGGCTATTTTGAGTTTGGAAACCCAAGAGCCTTCCAGGCAACCCTGTACAGATGTTTCAAACTTTTATATGTTTTAAATATGTGTAATATATTTTGAAAACTGTTAAAATATGTTTTGAAACCCCACAAAGCAAGCTTGGCCTGATCAAGACAGGACCAGAAGAGCTAAAGAGAGCCCGGAATCGGAGCACATGTCGAGGCCGGCACAACAACTCTCGTATTGAATCCACCCCCAGGATCTCGAACGTCCAAGACCCTGTTATCATCAAACATCACTCGAAATCATCTCCGGAAGGTGAAAACAGAAGCGAACGATCATGTTGGTGAAGACCCAACGCAGACGGAGTACTGATCTTGTCAGACCCCGCACAAACCGTTCGTTTCGAACACAACCTTGTAAACACCCAGAAATCCCATGAATTTCTCAAATCCATCTGGTTTTTGTAAAAACAGCCCCAAAGGGCCATTTTGAGTTTGGAAACCCAGGAGCCTTCCAGACAACCCTGTATATATGTTTTAAACCTTATATTTCAAAAATATATAATATGGCTTTTGAAAACCTTTTTAAAACATGTTTTGAAACCCCGAAGCAGCTTGGCCTAATCCAGACAGGACCAGGAAAGCTAAGAAGAGCCCAGAACCGGAGCACATGTCGAGCCCGGCACAACAACTCTCGTATCTAATCCACACCCCCAGGATCTCGAACGTCCAAGACCCTGTTATCATCAAAACATTGTTTCAAGTCATCTCCGAAAGGCGAAAACAGAGACGGACGATCATGTTGGCGAAGACCCAACGTAGACGGAGCATTGATGCTGTCAGGCCCCGCACAAACCGTTCGTTTCGAACACAGCTCGAAGGAGTCAGAGTTCAGTTTGGATCGGATCTGGACCATATATATCCATATCCCAATCCAAACCCATGTATGGACTTGGATTTGGATTTGGATTCAAAAATCCAATCCAATATCCATATCCATGGCCCACATCACCTTCTCATAAATGGAGGTGGGGCCCACTTGAATTTCACGTGGGATTATGGGCATGAGAGAGAGTGGGGGTGGATAAGATCAAGTGTGTGTTGTAATTAAGCTTGACTTGTGTGTCAAGTTTGGGGTTAATCATGTGTGTTAGCCTAATTAAATGGGTTTAAGCTTGTAATTAGCCAAAACCTAACCTAGGGCTGCACCAACATGATGTGGTTAAGGTCTATGGGCCATGCAAAGGGAGCTCCTTCACCTAAACCTAACCAAAAACACCTAATCCTAGCCTTCTACCCTAATCCCATCCTAATCTGAGCCTAATCACCTGACCCACTTCCCTAATCCCGGCCTAATCCCAACCTAATCACCTAACCCACTTCCGTAATCCTTCCCTAAACCTAGGTTAATTTCCCTAAACCTAGCCTAATCCTAGCCTAATCACCTAACCTACCTCACTAAACCTCACCCTAGAACCAACCCACCTAGCTAAACCCTAAAACTCTAAACCACCCCTAGCCCACAACCTACCCAAACCACTTGTATCTAAAATATCTGGCCCTACCTTTTCCAGCCCACCTTATCACCACACCACCCTACCTAAACCACCTAACCACTACACCAAAACCAGCCCTAACCGACCTAGCCCAGCCCTATATAAACCCCTCCCCTTGGGGGCGGGCTTTCCCATCTAGAAGCCCTCTTCCACCAGCCGGGTCCTCCCCTTTCCAGCTCAGCCGATTCTCCACCTGCTCCACGTCCAACCACCACATCCGCCACTACCTCCCAGCCGAGCACCACCACCGCCACCACCATTCCAGCCGAAGTCCCCCCTCGCCATCCTCTTCACCCGACCGAACCAGCCGAGCCCCCACATCCGGCTGCTCCTCAACCACCCGCCGCCTTCCACCCTCCGGTTAGTACCCTACACTCCACCTTACTCCTTCTTCACTCCCTCTCCACTCTCAGCCACCTAACCCACTACCATATCAACCTAAGGCCAGCCACTAGCCGCCACCACTCCCCCTCGGCCAGGCCCATAATCACCCTAACTACCCGCCACCACCTAGACACCTTAGCTCCATTCGGCCACCCTATCCGACTCCCTAAGACCTGCCCATATCACCTCAATACACCTACCACACCCACTACCACCTGGCCCCATCTCCTAGCTAGCTCCCTTCCCTTACACCACTCCTAGCCACCCTAGCAGCCCGCCACCACCAAACTCCCCTAGTCGGCCACTCCAACCGACTGCCGCCCCTTCACTCGGCCAGCAACCAGCCAACCTTAGGTGCCCCATTAGATCTTCCCTTGAGCTTCCCTTAGTGCCATACTCCCTTAGTGACCCTACTTAGGTCCTTTAGCCCAACACACTAAAAATAGCCCTTTCCTAGTAGCCGGCCACCTTCAAGGCGCCTCTTCCGCGCACCAAGGACACTCGGCCAGCACCCCTTGCTGTTCAACCTCGCGGAGCTCCCTTTTGCAGCCCAAGGCGAAGGCCAAGCCCACGCTCAAGCAAGGCATCTTCGGACCAGCTATTAGTAAGTGCCTAACTCGGTCTTCAGTTGTATACTTGCTTGAGATTCAATTCGATACGGGGTTGTAATAACGGAGCATAGTCTCCCCCCGCATGTAATAACGTGGCTTGGCACACCCACACACGTGCACTCTCTTAGTTGTGCACGATTTTGAACACACACGGGCCTAATCAGCCCCTAATACATAAATATATACATATACTTTAATTTTGTAGGGTTTTGCTTAAGTTGTTTGTGTTGTCTTTCAATTCAAGCACTCACACACATTGAGCCTTCGCTCTTATTTGAAAGACCCAAATAAGGGCCGACCTATACTATTTGGGTTTTCATTTCATGTCGTGTGTGTAAGTCTTTCAATTCAAGCACTCACACACATTGAGCCTTCGCTCTTATTTGAAAGACCCAAGTAAGGGCCGTGTTATACTATTTGGGTTTAATTTTATGTTGTGTGCGTGGTACTTCAATTCAAAAACTCACACATATTGAGCTTTCGCTCTTATTCCCAAGACCTTAGTTAAGGCCATACTGCAAGTTATATTTGGGTTTAATTTCATGTCGTGTGTGTAAGTCTTTCAATTCAAGCACGCACCCACATTGAGCCTTCGCTCTTATTTGCAAGACCCGAGTAAGGGCCCATATACATACTCTATATACATATCTCCCTTCGGCGTTTACATTACAAGTCATTTCCCTTCGGTTATTTCCCTTCGGCATTGTCTTTACATTCAGGTTTTCCCTTTGGAGTAGCGTGAGTTTGCATTGCATCTACGCCATACCACGAGGTAGGACGCATATTGCATCAAAGCAAGCCCCGCTCAAATTCGCCCATGTAGTGGAGTGTTCATAACACACAAACTAGGTGGCCCATAAAGGAATAAAAGGAAAGATTTAGGTACGTGCAAATCCACGTGATCTAAAATCTGCAATCGCATCTAAAAGAACCGAATTAGACACCTCGAATCGCTGCGTAGGCTTTCTATCCCAAAAACTCGATTTTTGCAAAGCGTACAGACTGACCCTTGCGCATCGATGCAAGAAGGTCTGCGACGACAAGAGCTCACTTGCTCACAGTCGCCACGATTAGAAGTCAGTTTAAAATATATCTTCGCTAGCTTAGGTAAGCTAGCTGGCACGCCCTGTTTACATAAATAGGCCTTAGACGCACGAGAGGATCCACTCCAAGCCCAGAAAAGGCGAAGAGGCGTGGGGATTTTCGTGTGTCTATAGGGATTGGCACGCCCAGTGGGACGTGAGCCTTTCAAAAATTGAGTTTTTAAGGTAGAAGTTTTGCGAAAATTTTGTTAAAAAGGTGTCATTTTAACTTGTTTTCTTTGCTTGTACTTAGGACATTTTGAAAAAGCTTGAAAAGCATGTCAAAATCCAATCCAAGTGAAGTGTCGAGCCAAGGCTCATGCGCATCAAGTTCTCACTCTAGGAGGATTTTCAAAAACAAAATAAAACTAGATGAGATCGAGGATCTGAGAAGGGTGTTTGAGGCCAAAATCGATGCTCTCAGCCAAGAGGCTGAAGTAGGTGATTCGTGTTCATCAAACGGTGAGCAAAGGCCTAAGAAAAAATCTGAAAAACATCGCAAGCACAAAGAGAACTCTATAATGGAAGGCAACCAATACCACGAGTACTTCACACAAAAGGATCGTAAAGCCCTACAGCAGTTGCTGAAAGGGCAGAATAAAGAGAAAAGAAGCTACTCCCTGTCTGATTTCCTTCCTATAGATTACGAAACAGATAGTGACGATGAAATACCGAACTTCCATCGGTATGATGGCATGGGAGACCCTAGGTCTCACTTGCAGCTTTTCTCGCGTTGAGCCCATAAGAAGAAAAAGGACTCGATGAAATGGGTGTATTGGTTCCCTTTATCCCTTAAAGGCACAGCTACCAAATGGCTGGCTTCCTACGACTTAAGCTAGTTCGCTACTTTTGAAGAGTTAGCGAACTGCTTCATGGAAAGATTTGCACACAATGTAGAAGTCACGCCGACTCTGAATACCTTAAGGAATACAAAGCAAGGCATGAACGAAGACGTACATGCCTTCATTATAAGATGGAAGTCGCTTTTGGGCAAAGTGCGAGAGCCCATATCCGAAGGATGCGCAGTCATGCTCATCCTGGATAACTTTAAAAGCGAGTTAAAAACCCTTCTCTCGCTCCATGAGATCTCAACTTTCCATAAGTTGATCAAAAAGGCATCCCTTTTCGAGACCAACTTGTGAAAAGGGACATACGATCACTTATGGAAAGGAAGTGCCATTTCCAAAACTTGCTTGGAAAAGCCCATCACATACGGGCTACCCACGATGGACAAAGGGGCAAAGCCCCATAAAATCGCCAATGTCCAGGTGGATCCAGGCGTGGCGGGCACTTCCAAACATTTTGAAAAATTAGAAAATAAGAGGGAGCGAAACTTTCAAAAACCGTTTGAAAAACGGGAGTACACTCCGTTGGGGCAACCTGTGTCGGAGGTCCTAGACCTCCTACTTGCCCAGGGCATGATAGAACTCTCTGAAATCCCCGAAGGAGTCACTTCCAAAGGGGGGTATTTAAACCGATTTTGTAAGTATCATTGGCTCAAAGGCCATGATACCAAACGCTGCTTCTCCCTTTTAAATAAAATTGAGAACTTGATAGCAGAAGGCCGACTCCAGGTCACTGCGGAACCTGAGCCACCTCAAGCTATCTTCAAAGAACCCTTTCCCAAACACGCCAGTGCCAGTGGAAAAGGAAAGGAGGTATGTACCCTCATCGCTTCTAAGGAACTAGCGCAAAAACCAGAGTCTGGTCGACCCACTTGTGCGCCCATTCTTATACTATACAAGAAGCCTGCCCAAGTCGTCATTTGGGGACCACCAAAAGTGGAATCCCCAGCAAAACCAGTTTTGAAAATCCAAGGTTCTCCTCAGCTCATCCTTAGAGCCAAGTCTAGCGCGAACCCTAGGCTGGTCGTGGGGGAAGTGACTAGATCCGGGAGGATCTATCAACCCCTTTCAAAAGCATGTGTCCCTAGTGTGCCTGGCCCCTCAAAAGCATGTATCCCTAGTGTTCTGCCAAAAGCAGATAAGGACAAAGTCATCCTAAATCCTTATGACTTCAAAAACCACCTTTCAAAGATTCCTATTCACATGTCTATCTTAGAGCTTATACAAACCTCGCCTAGGCATAGACTTGTATTAGAGAAAATTCTAGAAAGGGACAAGGTTGAGTCGAACATAAGTCCGGAATCCTTGTCTGCCCAAGTGGCTTTAATAGGAGCAAAATCGCCCATCACTTTCTCGAAAGATGATGTAGATATACCCTACGAGTCCCATAACCAGGTCCTGCATATCGAGGTGGTTCTGAATAACCACTCTCTGGACAGGTGCCTAGTCGATGGGGGAGGAGGGCTCAACATCCTTCCACTTCATATGGCGTACCAAATCGGAGTCACCTGGACTTCTGTGAACCAAAGCCCCATCGTTATCACTGGATACGATGGGAATGCGTCTAGGCCATTAGGATCGATCGAACTCCCGATGGAAACGGGAGGGATCACACACACGGGGGTGTTCCATGTCTTGGACATCCACCCCCATTATAACCTGTTGCTGGGAAGACCCTAGATACACAGTTTGTGCGCTGTGCCATCCACCATCCACAGGTGTGTCAAGATCTCTTTTAGGGACCAGGTCATAGTGATCCTAGGTGAGAGTCACCCACAGCTTCAGGGGATCATAAACTCCCCTTGTTTATCAAGCTCCCTGGCCCATGAGGCTAACCTGGGCAAATTATGGTTGAGCCACCTCGGCTCGTGTTAAACAACCTGTAGACGCGCGAAAATCCCCGCCTCTCACCTTTTCAGGGCTCGGAGCAGATCCTCTCGTGCGTCTAAGGCCTTATTTATGCAAACAGGGCGTGCTAGCTAGCTTACCTAAGCTAGCGAAGATATATTTAACACTGACTTCTAATCATGGCGACTGTGAGCAAGTGAGCTCTTGTCGTCGCAGACCTTCTTGCACCGATGCGTAAGGGTCAGTCTGTATGCTTTACAAAAATCGAGTTTTTGGGAGAGAAAGTCTACGAAGCGGTTCGAGGTGTCTAATTCGGGTCTTTTAGATGCGATTGCATGTTTTAGATCACGTGGATTTGCACGTGCCTAAGTCATTTCTTTTATCCCTTTTCGGGCCACCTAGTTTGTGTGTTATGAACACTCCACTACATGGGCGAATTCGAGCGGGGCTTGCTTTGATGCAATATGCGTCCTACCTCATGGTATGGCGTAGATGCAATGCAAACTCACGCTACTCCAAAGGGAAAACCCGAATGTAAAGACAATACTGAAGGGAAATAACCGAAGGGAAATGACTTGTAAAGTAAGTGCCGAAGGGAGATATGTATATAGAGTATGTATATGAGCCCTTACTCGGGTCTTGCAAATAAGAGCGAAGGCTCAATGTGGGTGCATGCTGGAATTGAAAGACTTACACACACGACATGAAATTAAACCCAAATATAAATTGCAGTATGGCCTTGACTAAGGTCTTGGGAGTAAGAGCGAAAGCTCAATGTGTGTGAGTGTTTGAATTGAAGTACTACGCACACGACATAAATGAAACCCAAATATAACTGCAATAAGGCCTTTACTAAGGTCTTGGGAGTAAGAGCGAAGGCTCAATGTGTGTGAGAGTGCTTGAATTGAAAGACTTACCCACACGACATGAAATTAAACCCAAATAGTATAGGTCGGCCCTTACTTGGGTCTTTCAAATAAGAGCGAAAGCTCAATGTGTGTGAGAGTGCTTGAATTGAAAGACTTACCCACACGACATGAAATGAAACCCAAATAGTATAGGTCGGCCCTTACTTGGGTCTTTCAAGTAAGAGCGAAGGCTCAATGTGTGTGAGAGTGCTTGAATTGAAAGACTTACCCACACGACATGAAATGAAACCCAAATAGTATAGGTCGGCCCTTACTTGGGTCTTTCAAATAAGAGCGAAAGCTCAATGTGTGTGAGTGCTTGAATTGAAAGACAACACATCCAACTTAAGCAAAACCCTTCAAAAATGGAAGTATATGTATATACTTATATATTAGGGGCTGATTAGGCCCGTGTGTGTTCAAAATCGTGCACAACTAAGAGAGTGCACGTGTGTGGGTGTGCCAACCCACGTTATTACAAGCGGGGGGAGACTATGCTCCGTTATTACAACCCCGTATCGAATTGAATCTCAAGCAAGTATACAACTAAAGACCGAGTTAGGCACTTACTGGTAGCTGGTCCGTAGAGGCCTTGCTTGAGCGTGGGCTTGGCCTTCGCCTTGGGCTGCAAAAGGGAGCTCCGCGAGGTTGAGCGACAAGGGGTGCTGGCCAGCTGCAAATGGGGCGCGGGATAGGCGCCTTGAAGGTGGCCGGCTGCAAGCAAGGATGTCGCCTTGATGTGGGGGATTAAAGGGGCTAGGTAAGGTCACTAGGGGGAGTGTAGTGTTAGGGGAGTATGGCACTAAGGGAAGTTTAAGGGAACACCGAATGGGACACCTAGGGGAAAAGAGATGGCTGGCCGAATCGAAGGGATAGTCGGTTGGAGTGGCCGACTAGGGGAATGTGTTGGTGGCGGGCTGCTAGGATAGCTATGGGTGGAGTATGGGAAGGAAGCTAGCTAGGTGATGGGGCTAGGTGGTAGTGGGGGTAGTGGGTGTAAGGGAGTGCTAGGGGCAGGTCTTAGGAAGTTGAATAGGGTGGCCGGGTGTAGCTAGTGTAGTTAGGTAGTGGCGGGTAGCTAGGGTGACTAAGGCTTGGCCGAGTGGGAGTGGTGGCGGCAAGTGGCTGATATTAGGGTAAGGTGGTGGTATGGTGGGTGGCTGGGAGTGGAGAGGGAGTGGAGAAGGAGCTAGTTTGAGTGTGGGGTACTAACCGGATGAAGAGGCAGCGGGTGGTTGAGGAGCAGCCGGATGTGGGGCTCGGCTGGTTCGGTCGGGTGAAGAAGATGGCGATGGAGGTGGCTTCGGCTGGAATGGTGGTGGCGGTGGTGGTGCTGGTGTGGAGCAGGTGGAGCTTGGGAAGTGGAGGAAGGAGAGGACCCGACTGGCTTGGGTGAGGGGTTCTAGCTAGGAAAACCCGCCCCCAAGGGGGGGGGTTTATATAGGGATGGGTAGGTCGGTTAGGGGTGGGTTTGGGGTAGTGGTTAGGTGGTTTAGGTAGGGTGGTATGAAGATAAGGTGGGTTGGAAAGGGTAGGGCCAGATATTTTAAATACTAGTGGTTTGGGTAGATTGTGGGCTAGGGGTGGTTTAGGGGTTTAGGGCTTGGTTAGGTGATTGGGTTCTAGGGTGAGGTTTAGTGAGCTAGGTTAGGTGATTAGGCTAGGATTAGGCTAGGTTTAGGGAAATTAACCTAGGTTTAGGGAAGGATTAGGGAAGTGGGTTAGGTGATTAGGTTGGGATTAGGCCGGGATTAGGGAAGTGGGTTAGGTGATTAGGCTCAGATTAGGGGTGGATTAGGGAGGAAGGCTAGGATTAGGTGTTTTGGGTTAGGTTTAGGTGAAGGAGCTCCCTTTGCATGGCCCATAGACCTTAACCACCTCATGTTGGTGCAGCCCTAGGTTAGGTTTTGGCTAATTACAAGCTTAAACCCACTTAACTAGGCTAACCCACATGATTAACCCCAAACTTGACACACAAGTCAAGCTTAATTACAACACTCTTGATCTTATCCACCCCCACTCTCTCTCATGCCCATGATCCCACGTGAATTTCAAGTGGGCCCCACCTCCATTTATGAGAAGGTGATGTGGGCCATGGATATGGATATTGGATTGGATTTTTGAATCCAAATCCAAATCCAAGTCCATACATGGGTTTGGATTGGGATCTGGATATATATGGTCCAGATCCAATCCAAACTGATCTCTGACTCCTTCGAGCTGGGTTCGAAACGGACGATTTGTGCGGGGTTTGACAGCATCAGCACTTTGTCTGCGTTGAGTCTTCGCCAACATAATCGTCCGCCTCCGTTTCTACCTTCCGGAGATGACTTCAAATGACATTTTGATAATAACAGGGTCTTGGACGTTCGAGATCCTGGGGGTATGGATTTGATACGAGAGTTGCTGTGCCGGGCTCGACATGTGCTCCGGTTCCGGGCTCTTCTTGGCTTTCTTGGTCCTGTCTGGATTAGGCCAAGCTGCTTCGGGGTTTCAAAAACATGTTTTAAAAGGTTTTCAAAAGCTATATTATATATTTTTAGAAATATGAAGTTTAAAACATATATACAAGGTTCTCTAGAAGGCTCCTGGGTTTCCAGACTCAAAAATGGCCCTTTGGGGCTGCTTGTACAAAAACAGGTTTGTTTTAAGAAATTCGTAAGATTTCGGGGTGTTTACAGATGCCCCTCTTTGGCCTTGTCGAAATCGATTTGGATAAGGGCAAAGATGACAAACACCCCTTTTAATGTCTCCCTAGATCTATCCACGAAGAATATGGGATCGCCCCAATTTTTTAGCAAAAATTCAATTTACAAACTCTAGTAGGAGGAGATATCACGCCAAAGGGTTCTACATGGAATCTGGTCCTAAATGGGATCATGTTCATGCAAGTACCATGCGTGGAATGCAAATGACATGGGTGTGGTGCCAAGAGTGGCGACCTCCCAAGGACCAGATGTGGTCGAACTCTAGAGACTTACAAGGCCTACTACTCCAAGTGAGCAAATCCTATGCTGTTCGATGTTCGGTTTTTTCAAAACTTATTTACAAAAGCTATTTACAAAAGGGACAACTGTCTTGAGCCTCGATCCTAAGGATCTCGAGCTCTTCGTGCTTGCCCTTGTTTGAGTCTTAACACTCGCTTATCTAGTGGAGGTTTTATAAGAAAACAAACTTCATTTCAAATTCCTACGTCTTACTCGAAACTTCGAATTCTCAAACAAGATGAAATTCAAGTAAGTAAATCCTATTTTTACTTTAGGATTCCTCGAAATGAACCATGCTTTAGCTTGGGATAAGCCAGGGATGGGAAAGAGATACCACGGTCCCTTCTGAAGCGTCCCGTGGTTTAAGGCATAGAAGGCGGAAAACTGCTCTTTTTGAGCTTTTTGGCCTCTTTTTCCTTTTTTTCATAGAGGGTCTCCCTTTGGGAGTATTTTTTCTTTAATCCCTCTTTTTCACAAGAGATTCGATTTTTCTTTGGAAATCTGGTTTCTTTCTTTTGGAAAGATACTTCAAAATGGGAAATTCCCTTTATTTGGGCCTTTGTTTTCCTTTTAGAAGTAGAAGAGAAGAGGGGAGGACTTATCCCAAGCCTACACTCGATCCATTCCAGATTAGCCTATTTAGAAATAGCACGTACTACTTGCAAGTATCTTGCTATGTTGAACTAGGCCTTTCTTTCTAAGAGGAAGGATTTTGAAATGTAACCACGATTTCGAAAACTCCACTCTTTCACAAGTGCGAATTCTCTCACTCAGGGTCACACGAGTTTTCCTTTGCACCTTATTCACATGTCTCAGGGCAGCTATCCCTTGAAAATTTTCGAAAAATGGAATTTAATCCAAATCCTACACATGATACTTCTTTAAGTATTGAATATTGATAGGATCTGCTAAATTCCTACCTTCTACATCGATCAACCAATACGAATTGTTCGTAGTGGTTGCTCGTACAACATAGGGTCCATCCTAGTTGGGGCGCCACTTGCCTAGGGGGTGTGGGCCACGATGGTGGATTGTTTTTAAGACCAGATCTCCCACTTCAAAGTGGCGAGGTCTCATGTGTTTGCTATAATGTCGGGCTATCCTTTGCCGGTATGCACGAGCATGATCCATGGCAAGGAGTCGCCTCTCATCTAGCAAATCTAGTTCGGCCATCCTAGCATGCTGAAGCGTCTCTAGAGGGAGGTCGAGTGCTATGGATGTATGGAATGAATGCAGTTGAGTATGAATGGGAAGAATGGCGTTTGTGCCATAGACCAATTCGAATGGTGTGGCATTTGTGGGAGTCCGGATGGAAGTCCTATAAGCCCATAGGGCTTCATCCAGCTTCTCGTGCCACGTCCTACCCTTCTCTATGGTTTTCTCAATTATGCTAATGAGAGTCTTGTTTGTGGCTTCGGCTTGGCCGTTGCTGAGGGTAGTAGGGCGAGGAGAAGTGGTGAGTTATGCCATACGTGTTGCACAACTTAACCATCCGCTCGTTCTTGAATGGGGTGCCATTATCAGACACAAGGTCTCGTGGAACCCCAAATCGAGCTAAGATATTCCTCCGGATGAAAGCCACCACATGTTGCCCCATTACATTGGTTAGGGAAATGGCTTCCACCCACTTGGAGAAATACTCCGTGGCTGCTAAAATAAATCGATGCCCATTCGAGGCCTTTGGAAATATTGGGCCTACAATGTCAAACGCCCACATGGTAAATGACCAGGGGCTGACTACGGAATGCAATGCAGATGATGGGATATGAATGGCGTGCCCATGCACTTGACATGGATGACACTTCCTAACATGGTCGTGACAATCCCTTTTCAGGGTGGACCAAAAATAGCCCCCTCTAAGTATTTTCATTGCCATCATGTTGGCATTAACATGACCTCCACATTCTCCATCGTGGAACTCATGCATCACTATCCTAGCCTCCTCTAGGTCGATACACCTAAGCAGAATGCCGGTAAAACTCTTTTTGTATAAAACCCCACCCAGAATGGTGTATCGGGTCGAAATCTTACGAATGAATGCCTTATCTTTGGATGTGGCATCCTCGGTGAATCCCCCATTTTCTAAAAATTGTTTTATGTCATAAAACCAGGGTTTTTCGATAGACTCTGGGTTGTTTTGGCAAATATCCAAGTCGTGTGTGGATGGGTGGGGCGCATGCCATATTTCCAAAGATCTGGTCCCTGAAATGGGATCGACCTTCAGGGATGAACCCAAGGAGGAGAGGGCATCGGCGATGCCATTGTCCTCTCTTCCTATGTGTGTGAGTTTACACGACTGGAAGGTTTGGACCAATCGAGTGGCCAACTCGTGATATGGAAGTAGTTTCTCATTACGTACTTGCCAAATTTTTAAAACCTGGTTTATGACAAGGAGCGAATCTCCAAAGACCTCAATGCACGATGCCCCTAGAGTTTTCAAAATCTTTAAGCCTTGTATGAGTGCTTCATACTCAGCTACGTTGTTGGAACATTCGAAATCTAAGGGGACTGCTATGGGAATCTCGCCCTTTTCAGGGGAGATTAGGATGACCCCATCACCAGCCCCTCGTTGGTTTCGTGCCCCATCGAAGTGCATCTTCCACACTTGGTTTTCGAAAGAGTTTGCCAAAATGTGGTTTTGAAAATGGTTTTGTAATATGCCTTCATCAGGCATTTCGACAAGAGTGGGATATGCGTCCTCTAAGGGGAATTCAGCCACGTAATCTGCTAGGGCTTGCCCCTTAATGGAGATCTGGTGATGGTATTTCAGATCATACTCCATTAGAAGGAGTTGCCATTTGCCCAATCTACCCGTGAGAATGGGTTTTTCGAACAAGTGCTTGATTGGATCAAGCTTGGACACTATCCAGATCTCATGATCTAGGAAATAGTGTTTGAACTTCTGGCAGGCCCAGACTAGGGCCAAGCACGTCTTCTCCATGGCTTGATAATTTCGTTCATATGCCAAGAGAGTTTTCGAAATATAGTAGATGGCATACTCCTTATGGGTGTCATCCTCGTATTGAGCCAACAGGGCTCCTAAAGCATTTGCATGCACGGAGATGTATAATAAAAGCGGTTTTCCTTGCTTTGGAGGATTCAAAACGGGGGGATTAACCAAGTATGCCTTCAGTCTCTCGAAGGACTTTTGGCATTCGTCATCCCATAAGAATTTCGTGCCCTTCCTCAACAGTTTTTTGAAGGGTTCGCATCTAGTTGCCAGATTTGATACGAATCGGCGAACGGATTGTAATCGACCCTAGAGGCTACGAATTTGGGTGAGATTGGAGGGTGGAGCCATGTCTATGATGGCTCGACACTTAGAGGGGTCGACTTCTATTCCCCTTTGGCTCACCATAAAGCCTAGAAGCTTCCCTGATTCTACCCCGAACACACATTTTTGAGGGTTTAGCTTTACTTTGTAAAGCCTAAGCCTTTCGAAAATCTTTTGTAAACATTCGATATGGGTGCATCGGGTTTTGGATTTTGCCAAGAGATCATCTACATACACTTCTACAAGCTCATGAATTTGATCATGGAAGATCGTGGTCATGATTTGCAGTACTATCGACTATCAAATCTATGTTTGGTAAAGGATAATTATCCTTTGGAGTGGCTTTATTCAGGTTTCTGAAATCAATGCATATTCGAATTTTCCCATTGGTTTTTCGAACCACAACGATATTTGATAACCAATCAGAATACGCAATGGGTTTTATAAATCTGGCTTTTAGTAGATCTTCTAAACCCTCTTTGACTTGCGTGTGTACATTCGGGTGTATTTTCCTAAGCTTCTGCTTTATGGGTTTTACACCTGCATCTAAGGGAAGATGATGCTCGACAATGCTGGGATCTATGCCTGGCATGTCTTCATACGTCCATGCAAACACATCTAAATAGGTTCGTAGAAATGCAATGAATGCTAACCTTTCGGTTTCATGCAAGCATGCGCCTATTTTGATGGTTTTGGGATTGGAATCATCCCCTAGGTTCACCTCTATGAAATCTCCTCCTACTGATTGGGAGGGTCTTTCAAAATCGAGAATTCTATGAAATTCTGGGAGCTCAGAAGTGGGATCTTCCTCAAGGGGATCCACTTCTGGGCTTTGATCATTCTCGTGGGCTATAGACCTGAGGGAATTTGATGCGTGGTTTTCAAAATGTCCTGGTTTTGTACTTGGATTTTCAAGTGATTTCGAAATTTTTGGTCTGGCTATGCAGACGATGTTTCTTTCGAAATCATTTTCTTTTGCCAAAGTCCTACCAGGAGCAACTATGTACAAAATCTTTTTGGTAATTTCCAAATTTTTGATTTTTTTGAGTTTTTGTAAAACAAGAACTTTGGGAACTATACAAAGCACTCTTTTTTCGAGTTTTTGTTTTTCCGTTGTTTTTGGTTTTTCTTGTTTTTCGATTTTTTTGATTTTAAGCTTTATGTTTTTGTATTTTTAGAAAAGGGATCTTCCATCATACCTACAAAGGGAAAACGCTACGGGTTAGACTCGGAATAGGAGATCTAAATCGTAGGTCTCTTCTAAGGCAGGCTCCGGGGCACCCTTGACCCAGGTAGTCACAGGGGGTGGCTCCGGCGGTATTCGGGGAGTATAGCCGATCCCATATCGGCTTGGATTGGCCCTAGGAAGGATGGGCTCTAGGAGACCCTGGTTTTGTGCCCCTAGACTCTTGTAGGGTGTGTAGCCCATGTTCAACAACATGTTCCATGACTTTTTGTTTTTTGAAAAGGTTGAGTATAAATCGTGGTCCTGGAACATGCTATCGTCCATAGTGTGCTCATATGGCCTCTTGTTCAGGGGATTTGGAAATAGGGAACGCTTGGGTTTTCCTAGAAGGATTAAAGTCGGAAGGGGAACTCCTTTGGGCGGCCCCTTCACACATACAACCTTCCTAGGGTTGTTTAACATGAGCCGAGGTGGCTCAACCATAATTTGCCCCAGGTTAGCCTCATGGGCCTGGGAGCTTGATAAACAAGGGGAGTTTGTGATCCCCTGAAGCTATGGGTGACTCTCACCTAGGATCACTACGACCTGGTCCCTAAAAGGAATCTTGACACACCTGTGGAAGGTGGATGGCACAGCGCACAGACTGTGTATCCAAGGCCTTCCCAGCAACAGGTTATAATGGGGGTGGATGTCCAAGACATGGAACACCCCCGTGTGTTCGATCCCTCCCGTTTCCATTGGGAGTTTGATGGATCCTAAAGGTCTAGACGCATTCCCATCGTATCCAGTGATAACGATGGGGCTTGGGTTCACTGAAGTCAAGGTGACTCCGATTTTGTACACCACATGAAGTGGAAGGATGTTGAGCCCTCCTCCACCATCGACTAGGCACCTATCCAGAGAGTGGTTGTTTAGAACCACCTTGATATGCAGGGCCTGGTTATGGGTTTCGTAGGGTCTATCTACATCATCTTCCGAGAAAGTGATGGGCGATTTTGCTCCTAATAAAGCCACTTGGGCAGACAAGGATTCCGGACTTATGTTCGAATCAACCTTGGCCCTTTCTAGAATTTTCTCTAATACAAGTCTATGCCTAGGCGAGGTTTTTATAAGCTCTAAGATAGACATGTGAATAAGAATCTTTGAAAGGTGGTTTTCGAAGTCATAAGGATTTAGGATGACTTTGTCCTTATCTGCTTTTGGCAGAACACTAGGGATACATGCTTTTGAGGGGCCAGGCACACCGACCACCTTTTGAGCACCTTGAAGGTGCGGGGTTGATAGATCCTCCCGAATCTAGTGACTTCCCCCACGACCAGCCTAGGGTTCGCGCTAAATTTGGCTCTAAGGATGAGCTGAGGAGAACCTTGGATTTTTAAAACTGGTTTTATCGGGGTTTCCACTTTTGGTGGTCCCCGAATGACGACTTGGGCGGGCTTCTTGTATAGTACAAGAATGGACGAACAAGTAGGTCGACCAGGTTCTGGTTTTTGTGCTAGTTCCTTGGAAATGGTGAGGGTACATACCTCCTTTCCTTTCCCACTGCCATTGGCGTGTTTGGGAAAGGGTTCCTTGAAGATAGCTTGAGGTGGCTCAAGTTCCGCAGTGACCTAAAGTCGGCCTTCTGCTATCAATTTCTCAATTTTATTTAAGAGGGAGAAGCAGTGTTTGGTATCATGGCCTTTGAGCCGATGATACTTACAAAATCGGTTTAAATACCCCCCTTTGGAAGTGACACCTTCGGGGATTTTAGGGAGTTCTATCATGCCCTGGGCAAGTAGGAGGTCTAAGACCTCCGACACAAGTTGCCCCAACAGAGTATACTCCCGTTTTTCAACCGGTTTTTGAAAATTTTGCTCCCTCTTATTTTCTAATTTTTTAAAATTTTTG
This sequence comes from Brasenia schreberi, assembly GCA_036023115.1. Taxonomy (NCBI): domain Eukaryota; kingdom Viridiplantae; phylum Streptophyta; class Magnoliopsida; order Nymphaeales; family Cabombaceae; genus Brasenia; species Brasenia schreberi. The sequence goes on from JAYKKT010000059.1 coordinate 17,634,230, forward strand.
GAAGTGCCTGCCACGCTTGGATCCACCCGGACATTGGCGATTTTATGGGGCTTTGCCCCTTTGTCTGTTGTGGGCGGACCATATGCGATGGGCTTTCCCAAGCGGGTTTTTGGAACGGCACTTCCTTTCCACAAGTGATCGTATGTCCCTTTTCGCAAGTTGGTTTCGAAAAGGGAGGCTTTTTTGATCAACTTATGGAAAGTTGAAATCTCATGGAGCGAGAGAAGGGTTTTTAACTCGCTTTTAAAATTATCCAGGATGAGCATTACTGCGCATCCTTCGGATATGAGCTCTCGCACTTGGCCCAAAAGCGACCTCCATCTTATAATGAAGGCATGTACGTCTTCGTTCATGCCTTGCTTTGTATCCCTTAAGGTATTCAGAGTCGGCGTGACTTCTACGTTGTGTGCAAATCTTTGCATGAAGCAGTTCGCTAACTCTTCAAAAGTAGCGAACTGGCTTAAGTCGTAGGAAGTCAGCCATTTGGCAGCTGTGCCTTTAAGGGATAAAGGGAACCAATACACCCATTTCATCGAGTCCTTTTTCTTTTTATGGGCTCGACGCGAGAAAAGCTGCAAGTGAGACCTAGGGTCTCCCATGCCATCATACCGATGGAAGTTCGGTATTTCATCGTCACTGTCTGTTTCGTAATCCATAGGAAGGAAATCAGACAGGGCGTAGCTCCTTTTCTCTTTATTCTGCCCTTTCAGCAACCGCTGTAGGGCTTTACGGTCCTTTTGTGTGAAGGACTCGTGATATTGGTTGCCTTCTATTACGGAGGCCTCTTTGTGCTTGCGAGGTTTTTCAGATTTCTTTTTAGGCCTTTGTTCACCGTTTGATGAACATGAATCGCCTACTTCAGCCTCTTGGCTGAGAGCATCGATTTTGGCCTCAAACTCCCTTCTCAAGTCCTCGATTTCATCTAGTTTTATTTTGTTTTTGAAAATCCTCCTAGAGTGAGAACTTGATGCGCATGAGCCTTGGCTCGACACTTCACTTGGATTGGATTTTGACATGCTTTTCAAGCTTTTTCAAAATGTCCTAAGTACAAGCAAAGAAAACAAGTTAAAATGATACCTTTTACAAAATTTTCGCAAGACTTCTACTTCAAAACTCGATTTTTGAAAGGCTCACGTCCCACCGGGCGTGCCAATCTCTGTAGACGCATGAAAATCCCCGCCTCTCACATTTTCAGGGCTTGGAGCAGATCCTCTCGTGCGTCTAAGGCCTTATTTATGCAAACAGGGCGTGCCAGCTAGCTTACCTTAGCTAGCGAAGATATATTTAACACTGACTTCTAATCGTGGCGACTGTGAGCAAGTGAGCTCTTGTCGTCGCAGACCTTGCACCGATGCGCAAGGGTCAGTCTGTATGCTTTACAAAAATCAAGTTTTTGGGAGAGAAAGTCTACGAAGCAGTTCGAGGTGTCTAATTCGGGTCTTTTAGATGCGATTGCATGTTTTAGATCATGTGGATTTGAACGTGCCTAAGTCTTTTCTTTTATCCCTTTTCGGGCCACCTAGTTTGTGTGTTATGAACACTCCACTACATGGGCGAATTCGAGTGGGGCTTGCTTTGATGCAATATGCGTCCTACCTCATGGTATGGCGTAGATGCAATGCAAACTCACGCTACTCCAAAGGGAAAACCCGAATGTAAAGACATACTGAAGGGAAATAACCGAAGGGAAATAACCGAAGGGAAATGACTTGTAAAGTAAGTGCCGAAGGGAGATATGTATATAGAGTATTTATATGAGCCCTTACTCGGGTCTTGCAAATAAGAGCAAAGGCTCAATGTGGGTGCATGCTGGAATTGAATGACTTACACACATGACATGAAATTAAACCCAAATATAAATTGTAGTATGGCCTTGACTAAGGTCTTGGGAGTAAGAGCGAAAGCTCAATGTGTGTGAGTGCTTGAATTGAAGTACTACGCACACGACATAAATGAAACCCAAATATAACAGCAATAAGGCCTTTACTAAGGTCTTGGGAGTAAGAGCGAAGGCTCAATGTGTGTGAGAGTGCTTGAATTGAAAGACTTACCCACACGACATGAAATTAAACCCAAATAGTATAGGTCGGCCCTTACTTGGGTCTTTCAAATAAGAGCGAAAGCTCAATGTGTGTGAGAGTGCTTGAATTGAAAGACTTACCCACACGACATGAAATGAAACCCAAATAGTATAGGTCGGCCCTTACTTGGGTCTTTCAAATAAGAGCGAAGGCTCAATGTGTGTGAGAGTGCTTGAATTGAAAGACTTACCCACAAGACATGAAATGAAACCCAAATAGTATAGGTCGGCCCTTACTTGGTGTAGACGCGCGAAAAATCCCCGCCTCTCACCTTTTCAGGGCTTGGAGCGGATCCTCTCATACGTCTAAGGCCTTATTTATGCAAACAGGGCGTGCCAGCTAGCTTACCTAAGCTAGCGAAGATATATTTAACACTGACTTCTAATCGTGGCGACTGTGAGCAAGTGAGCTCTTGTCGTCGCAGACCTTCTTGCACCGATGCGCAAGGGTCAGTCTGTACGCTTTGCAAAAAATCGAGTTTTGGGAGAGAAAGTCTACGAAGCGGTTCGAGGTGTCTAATTCGGGTTTTAGATGCGATTGCAGATTTTAGATCACGTGGATTTGCACGTGCCTAAGTCTTTTCTTTTATCCCTTTTCGGGCCACCTAGTTTGTGTGTTATGAACACTCCACTACATGGGCGAATTCGAGCGGGGCTTGCTTTGATGCAATATGCGTCCTACCTCGTGGTATGGCGTAGATGCAATGCAAACTCATGCTACTCCAAAGGGAAAACCCGCATGTAAAGACAATACTGAAGGGAAATAACCGAAGGGAAATAATCGAAGGGAAATGACTTGTAAAGTAAGTGCCGAAGGGAGATATGTATATAGAGTATGTATATGAGCCCTTACTCGGGTCCTGCAAATAAGAGCGAAGGCTCAATGTGGGTACATGCTTGAATTAAAAGACTTACACACACGACATGAACTGAAACCCAAATATAAATTGCAGTATGGCCTTGACTAAGGTCTTGGGAGTAAGAGTGAAAGCTCAATGTGTGTGAGTGCTTGAATTGAAGTACCACGCACACGACATGAAATTAAACCCAAATATAACTGCAATGTGGCCTTTACTAAGGTCTTGGGAGTAAGAGCGAAGGCTCAATGTGTGTGAGAGTGCATGAATTGAAAGACTTACCCACACGACATGAAATGAAACCCAAATAGTATAGGTCGGCCCTTACTTGGGTCTTTCAAATAAGAGCGAAAGCTCAATGTGTGTGAGTGCTTGAATTGAAGGACTTACACACACGACATGAAATAAAACCCAAATAGTATAGGACGGCCCTTACTTGGGTCTTTCAAATAAGAGCGAAAGCTCAATGTGTGTGAGTGCTTGAATTGAAAGACTTACACACACGACATGAAATAAAACCCAAATAGTATAGGTCGGCCCTTACTTGGGTCTTTCAAATAAGAGCGAAAGCTCTGTGAGTGCTTGAATTGAAAGACTTACACACACGACATGAAATAAAACCCAAATAGTATAGATCGGCCCTTACTTGGGTCTTTCAAATAAGAGCGAAAGCTCAATGTGTGTGAGTGCTTGAATTGAAAGACAACGCACCCAACTTAAGCAAAAACCCTACAAAAATGAAAGTATATGTATATACTTATGTATTAGGGGCTGATTAGGCCCGTGTGTGTTCAAAATCGTGCACAACTAAGAGAGTGCACGTGTGTGGGTGTGCCAAGCCACGTTATTACAAGCGGGGGGAGACTATGCTCCGTTATTACAACCCCGTATCGAATTGAATCTCAAGCAAGTATACAACTAAAGACCGAGTTACGCACTTACTAGTAGCTGGTCCGTAGAGGCCTTGCTTGAGCGTGGGCTTGGCCTTCGCCTTGGGCTGCAAACGGGAGCTCCGCGAGGTTGAGCGACAAGGGGTCCTGGCCGGCTGCAAATGGGGCGCGGGATAGGCGCCTTGATGGTGGCCGGCTGCAAGCAAGGGTGTCGCCTTGGTGTGGGGGATTAAAGGGGCTGGGCAAGGTGAGTATGTAGGGTCACTAGGAGGGTATATAGTGTTAGGGGAGTATGGCACTAAGGGAAGTTTTAGGGAAGACCGAATGGGACACCTAGGGGAAAAGAGATGGTTGGCCGAATGGAAGGGATAGTCGGTTGGAGTGGCCGACTAGGGGAATGTGGTGGTGGCGGACTGCTAGGATGACTAAGGCTGGAGTATGGGAAGGAAGCTAGTTAGGTGATGGGGATAGGTGGTAGTGGGGGTAGTGGGTGTAAGGGATTTCTAGGGGCAGGTCTTAGGAAGTCGAATAGGGTGGCCGGGTGTAGCTAGTGTAGTTAGGTAGTGGCGGGTAGCTAGGGTGACTAAGGCTTGGCCGAGTGGGAGTGGTGGCGGCAAGTGGCTGATATTAGGGTAAGGTGGTGGTATGGTGGGTGGCTAGGAGTGGAGAGGGAGTGGATAAGGAACTAGGTAGAGTGTGGGGTACTAACCGGATGAAGAGGCGGCGGGTGGTTGAGGAGCAGCCGGATGTGGGGGCTCGGCTGGTTCGGTCGGGTGAAGAAGATGACGATGGAGGTGGCTTCGGTTGGAATGGTGGTGGCGGTGGTGGTGCTGGTGTGGTGAGATGTGGAGCAGGTGGAGCTTGGGGAAGTGGAGGAAGGAGATGACCCGGCTGGCTTGGGTGAGGGGTTCTAGATACGAAAACCCACCCCCAAGGGGGGGGGTTTATATAGGGATGGGTAGGTCGGTTAGGGCTGGGTTTGGGGTAGTGGTTAGGTGGTTTAGGTAGGGTGGTATTGTAGACGCGCGAAAATCCCCGCCTCTTCGCCTTTTTCAGGGCTTTGGAGCGGATCCTCTCGTGTGTCTAAGGCCTATGTATGCAAACAGGGCGTGCCAGCTAGCTTACCTAAGCTAGCGAAGATATTTTTAACACTGACTTCTAAACGTGGCGACTGTGAGCAAGTAAGCTCTTGTCGTCGCAGACCTTCTTGCACCGATGCGCAAGGGTCAGTCTGTACGCTTTGCAAAAATCGAGTTTTTTGAGAGAAAGTCTACGAAGCAGTTCGAGGTGTCTATTTCGGGTCTTTAAGATGCAATTTGCATGTTTTTTTAGATCACATGGATTTGCACGTGCCTAAGTCTTTTCTTTTATCCCTTTTCGGGCCACCTAGTTTGTGTGTTATGAACACTCCACTACATGGGCGAATTCGAGCGGGGCTTGCTTTGATGCAATATGCGTCCTACCTCGTGGTATGGCGTAGATGCAATGCAAACTCACGCTACTCCAAAGGGAAAACCTGAAATGTAAAGACAATACTGAAGGGAAACGACTGAAGGGAAATAACCGAAGGGAAATAACCGAAGGGAGATATGTATATAGATTACGTATATGAGCCCTTACTCGGGACTTGCAAATAAGAGCGAAGGCTCAATGTGGGTGCGTGCTGGAATTGAAAGACTTACACACACGACATGAAATTAAACCCAAATATAAATTGCAGTATGGCCTTGACTAAGGTCTTGGGAGTAAGAGCGAAGGCTCAATGTGTGTGAAAGTGCTTGAATTGAAGTACTACACACACGACATAAATGAAACCCAAATATAACTGCAATAAGGCCTTTACTAAGGTCTTGGGAGTAAGAGCGAAGGCTCAATGTGTGTGAAAGTGCTTGAATTGAAAGACTTACTCACACGACATGAAATGAAACCCAAATAGTAATAGGTCGGCCCTTACTTGGGTCTTTCAAATAAGAGCGAAAGCTCAATGTGTGTGAGAGTGCTTGAATTGAAGGACTTACTCACACGACATGAAATAAAACCCAAATAGTATAGGTCGGCCCTTACTTGGGTCTTTCAACTAAGAGCGAAAGCTCAATGTGTGTGAGTGCTTGAATTGAAAGACAACGCACCCAACTTAAACAAAAACCCTTCGAAAATGAAAGTATATATACACACTTATGTATTAGGGGCTGATTAGGCCCGTGTGTGTTCAAAATCGTGCACGACTAAGAGAGTGCACGTGTGTGGTTGTGCCAAGCCACGTTATTACAAGTGGGGGGAGACTATGCTCCATTATTACAACCCTGTATCAAATTGAATCTCAAGCAAGTATACAACTAAGGACTGAGTTTAGGCACTTACGAGTAGCTGGTCCGTAGAGGCCTTGCTTGAGCATGGGCTTGGCCTTCGCCTTGGGCTGCAAACGGGAGCTCCACGAGGATAGGTGACCAAAGGTGCTGGCCGGCTGCAAGTGGGTGCGGGATAGGCGCCTCGAAGGTGTCCGGCTGCAAATGGGTGTCGCCTAGATGTGGGGGATTAAAGGGGCTGGACCAAGGGAGTGTTTAGGGTCACTAGGAAAGTCGAGGGTTTTAGGGAAGGTGGACCTAAAAGGTGAGTTTATAGGAAAGCCGAATGGGAGTCTTAGGGGAAAGCCGAATGGGATCGAATGGTTAGGTAGTGGCCGGTAGTTTAGGTTATGCTAGGTTCGGCTAGGTGAAAAGGGTGGCGAAAAAGAGCTGAGATGATGATAGGGTGGGTGGCTAGGAATGGAGAGGGAGTAGAGAAGAGTTTAGGTAGAGTTAGGGAAGGCTCACCGAATGGGGAAAGGCTGTGGATGAAGAGAGAAGCAGCCGGATGTGGGAGCTCGACTGGTTCGGTTGGGTGAAGGTGGTGGTGTCCGGCTGGGTGAGGTGGTGGTGGATGGAAGAGAGAAGGTGGCGGTGCAGGTAGAGCTGGTGGAGCAGGTGGAGCAGGCGGAGGTGATGGAGAGTGGTCCCGGCTAGGTGAGGAAATGGGAGAAGGAGAGGGCCCGGCTGGGTGAAGTGACGGTTCCAGCTTTTTAAAACCCGCCCCCAAGGGGGGGGGTTTAAATAGGGGATGGGTAGGTCGGTTAGGGCTGGGCTTGGGATTGTGGTTAGGTGGTTTAGGTAGGGTGGTATGTAGATAAGGTGGGCTGGAAAGGGTTGGGCCAGATATTTTGAAAACTAGGGGTTTGGGTAGATTGTGGGCTAGGGGTGGTTTAGGGGTTTAGGGCTAGGTTAGGTGGTTGGGTTTTAGGGTGAGGTTTAGTGAGCTAGGTTAGGTGATTAGGCTAGGTTTAGGCTAGGATTAGGGAAGTGGGTTAGGTGATTAGGTTGGGATTAGGATGGGATTAGGGAAGTGGGTTAGGTGATTAGGTTCAGATTAGGGGTGGATTAGGGGTTTAGGCTAGGATTAGGCATTTTGGGTTAGGTTTAGGTGAAGGAGCTCCCTTAGCATGGCCCATAGACCTTGATCACCTCATGTTGGTGCAGCCCTAGGTTAGGTTTTAGCTAATTACAAGCTTAAACCCACTCAATTAGGCTAACCCACATGATTAAACCCAAACTTGACACACATGTCAAGCTTAATACAACACTCTTGATATTTTCCATCCCCACTCTCTCTCATGCCCAATATCCCACGTGAATTTCAAGTGGGCCCCACCTCCATTTATGAGAAGGTGATGTGGGCCATGGATATGGATATTGGATTGGATCTCTGGATCCAAATCCAAATCCAAGTCCATATATGGGTTTGGATTGGGATCTGGATATATATGGTCCAGATCCAATCCAAACTGAACTCTGACTCCTTCGAGCTAGGTTCGAAACGGATGATTCGTGCGGGGCCTGACAGCATCAGTACTCCGTCTGCGTTGGGTCTTCGCCAACATGGTCGTCCGCCTCCGTTTCTGCCTTCCGGAGATGACTTCAAATGATATTTTGATAAGAACGGGGTCTTGGACGTTCGAGATCCTGGGGGTGTGAATCAGATACAAGAGTTGCTGTGCCGGGCTCGACGTGTGCTCCGGTTCCAGGCTCTTCTTAGCTCTCCTGGTCCTGTCTTGATCGGGCCAAGCCACTTCGGGGTTTCAAAACATGTTTTAAAAGGTTTTCAAAAGCCATATCATATGTTTTTGAAAGATAAAGTTTAAAACATATATACAGGGTTGTCTGGAAGGCTCCTGGGTTTCCAGACTCAAAAATGGCCCTTTGGGGCTGCTTGTATGAAACCAGGTTGTTTTTAAGAAATTCGTGGGATTTCGGGGTGTTTACAGATGCCCCTCTTTGGCCTTTTAATGTCTCCCTAGATCTAGCCATGAAGAATATGGGATCGTCCCATTTTTAGCAAAATCTCAATTTGCAAACTCTGGTAGGAGGAGATATCACGCCAAAGGGCTTACTTATGGAATCTGGTCCTAAAATGGGATCATGTTCATGCAAGTACCATGCGTGGAATGCAAATGACATGGGTGTGGTGCCAAGAGTGGCGACCTCCCAGATACCAGATGTGGTCGAACTCTAGAGACTTACAAGGTCTATTGCTCCAAGTGAGCAAATCCTATGCTGTTCGATGTTCGATTTTCAAAACTTATTTACAAAAGCTATTTACAAAAAAGGACAACTGTCTTGAGCCTCGATCCTAAGGATCTCGAGCTCTTCGTGCTTGCCCTTGTTTGAGTCTTAACACTCGCTTATCTAGCAGAGGTTTTATAAGAAAACAAGCTTCATTTCAAATTCCTACGCCTTACTCGAAACGTCGAATTCTCAAACAAGATGAAATTCAAGTAAGTAAATCATATTTTTACTTTAGGATTCCTTGAAATGAACCATGCTTTAGCTTGGGATAAGCCAGGGATGGGAAAGAGATACCACGGTCCCTTCTGAAGCATCCCGTGGTTTGAGGCATAGAAGGCGGAAAACTGCTCTTTTTGAGCTTTTTGGCCTCTTTTTCCTTTTTTTCATAGAGGGTCTCCCTTTGGGAGTATTTTTTTTTTTAATCCCTCTTTTTCACAAGAGAATCGATTTTTCTTTTTGAAGTCTGGTTTCTTTCTTTTGGAAAGAGACTTTAAATGGGAAATTCCCTTTTGATTTGGGCCTTTGTTTTCCTTTTTGGAAGGAGAAGAGAAGAGGGGAGGACTTATCCCAAGCCTACACTCGATCCATTCCAGATCAGCCTATTTAGAAATAGCACGTACTACTTGCAAGTATCTTGCTATGTTGAACTAGGCCTTTCTTTGTAAGAAGAAGGATTTTGAAATGTAACCACGATTTTGAAAACTCCACTCTTTCACAAGTGCGAATTCTCTCACTTAGGGTCACACGAGTTCGCCTTTGCACCTTATTCACATGTCTCAGGGCAGCTATCCCTTTACAATTTTCGAAAACTGGAATTTAATCCAGATCCTACACATGATACTTCTTTAAGTATTGAATATTGATAGGATCTGCTAAATTCCTACCTTCTACATCGATCAACCAATACGAATTGTTCGTAGTGGTTGCTCGTACAACATAGGGTCCATCCTAGTTGGGGCGCCACTTGCCTAGGGGTTGTGGGCCACGATGGTGGATGGTTTTTAAGACCAGATCTCCCACTTCAAAGTGGCGAGGTATCATGTGTTTGCTATAATGTCGGGCTATCCTTTGCCGGTATGCGCGAGCATGATCCATGACAAGGAGTCGCCTCTCATCTAGCAAATCTAGTTCGGCCATCCTAGCATGCTGAAGCGTCTCTAGGGGGAGGTCGAGTGCTATGGATGTATGAAATGAATGCAGTTGAGTATGAATGGGAAGAATGGCGTTTGTGCCATAGACCAACTCGAATGGTGTGGCATTCGTGGGAGTCCGGATGGAAGTCCTATAAGCCCATAAGGCTTCATCCAGCTTCTCATGCCACGTCCTACCCTTCTCTAAGGTTTTCTCAATAATACTAATGAGAGTCTTGGTTGTGGCTTCGGCTTGGCCGTTACCTTGAGGGTAGTAGGGCGAGGAGAAGTGGTGAGTTATGCCATACGTGTTGCACAACTTGGCCATCCACTCGTTCTTGAATGGGGTACCATTATCAGACACAAGGTCTCGTGGAACCCCAAATCGAGCCAAGATATTCTTTCGGATGAAAGCCACCACATGTTGCCCCATTACATTCGTTAGGGAAACGGCTTCCACCCACTTGGAGAAAAACTCCGTGGCTGCTAAAATAAATCGATGCCCATTCGAGGCCTTGGGAAATATTGGGCCTACGATGTCAAATGCCCACATGGTAAATGGCCAGGGGCTGACCACGGAATGCAATGCAGATGAAGGGATATGAATGGCGTGCCCATGCACTTGACACGGATGACACTTCCTAACATGATCGTCACAATCCTTTTTCAGGGTGGACCAAAAATAGCCCCCTCTAAGTATTTTCATTGCCATCATGTTGGCATTAACATGACCTCCACATTCTCCATTGTGGAACTCATGCATCACTATCCTAGCCTCCTCTAGGTCGATACACCTAAGCAGAATGCCGGTAAAACTCTTTTTGTATAAGACCCCACCTAGAATGGTGTATCGGGTCGAAATCTTAAGAATGAATGCCTTATCTTTGGATGTGGCATCCTCGGCAAATCCCCCATTTTCTAAAAATTGTTTTATGTCATAGAACCAAGGTTTTTCAATAGACTCTGGGTTGTTTTGGCAAATATCTAAGTCGTGCATGGATGGATGGGGCGCATGCCATATTTCCAAAGATCTGGTCCCTGAAATGGGATCGACCTTCAGGGCTGAACCCAAGGAGGAGAGGGCATCGGCGATGCCATTGTCCTCTCTTCCTACGTGTGTGAGCTCACACGACTGGAAGGATTGGACCAATCGAGTGGCCAACTCGTGATGTGGAAGTAGTTTCTCATTACGTACTTGCCAAATTTTTAAAACCTAGTTTATGACAAGGAGCGAATCTCCAAAGACCTCGATGCATGATGCCCCTAGAGTTTTCGAAATCCTTAAGCCTTGTATGAGTGCTTCATACTCAACTACGTTGTTGGAACATTCGAAATCTAAGCGGACTGCTATGGGAATCTCACCTTTTTCAGGGGAGAATAGGATGACCCCAGCACCAGCCCCTCGTAGGTTTCGTGCCTCGTCGAAGTGCATCTTCCACACTTGGTTTTCGAAAGAATTTGCCAAAATGTGGTTTTGAAAATGGTTTTGCAATATGCCTTCATCAGGCATGTTGACCAGAGTGGGATATGCGTCCTCTAAGGGGAATTCAGCCACGTAATCTGCTAGGGCTTGCCCCTTAATGGAGATCTGGTGATGGTATTTTAGGTCATACTCCGTTAGAAGGAGTTGCCCTTTACCCAATCTACCCGTGAGAATGGGTTTTTCGAACAAGTGCTTGATTGGATCAAGCTTGGACACTATCCAGATCTCATGATCTAGGAAATAGTGTCTGAACTTTTGGCAGGCCCAGACTAGGGCCAAGCACGTCTTCTCCATGGCTTGATAATTTCGTTCATAAGCCAAGAGAGTTTTCGAAATATAGTAGATGGCATACTCCTTATGGGTGTCATCCTCGTACTGAGCCAACAGGGCTCCTAAAGCCTTTACATGCACGGAGATGTATAATAAAAGCGGTTTTCCTTGTTTTGGAGGATTCAAAACGGGGGGATTAACCAAGTATGCCTTCAGTCTTTCGAAGGACTTTTGGCATTCGTCATCCCATAAGAATTTCGTACCCTTCCTCAACAGTTTGTTGAAGGGTTCGCATCTAGTTGTCAGATTCGATATGAATCGGCGCACGGATTGTAATCGACCCTGGAGGCTACGGATTTGGGTGAGATTGGAGGGTGGAGCCATGTCTATGATGGCTCAACACTTAGAGGGGTCGACTTCTATTCCCCTTTGGCTCACCATAAAGCCTAGAAGCTTCCTTGATTCTACCCCGAACACACATTTTTGAGGGTTTAGCTTTACTTTGTAAAGCCTAAGCCTTTCGAAAATCTTTTGTAAACATTCGATATGGGTGCATCGGGTTTTGGATTTCGCCAAGAGATCATCTACATACACTTCTACAAGCTCATGAATTTGATCATGGAAGATCGTGTTCATGGCTCGTTGGTATGTTGCGCTGGCATTCTTCAAACCAAAGGGCATGACTGTATAGCAGTACGTGCCCCATGGGGTTGTGAAGGCGGTCTTACCCTGATCTCGTGGACTTAGTTTGATTTGATTATAGCCTGAATAGCCATCCATGAAAGAAAACATTTCATGATTTGCAGTACTATCGACTATCAAATCTATGTTGGGTAAAGGATAATTATCCTTTGGAGTGGCTTTATTCAGGTTTCTGAAATCGATGCATATTCGAATTTTCCCATTGGTTTTTCGAACCACAACGATATTTGACAACCAATCAGAATACGCAATGGGTTTTATAAATCCGGCTTTTAGCAGATCTTCTAAACCCTCTTTGACTTGCGTGTGTACATTCGGGTGTATTTTCCTAAGCTTCTGCTTTATGGGTTTTACACCTGCATCTAAGGGAAGACGATGCTCGACTATGCTGGGATCTATGCCCGGCATGTCTTCATACGTCCATGCAAACACATCTAAATAGGTTCGTAGAAATGCAATGAATGCTAACTTTTCAGTTTCATGCAAGCATGCGCCTATTTTGATGGTTTTGGGATTGGAATCATCCCCTAGGTTCACCTCTATGAAATCTCCTCCTACTGATTGGGAAGGTCTTTCAAAATCGAGAATTCTATGAAATTCTGGGAGCTCAGAAGTGGGATCTTCCTCAAGGGGATCCACTTCTGGGCTTTGATCATTCTCGTGGGCTATAGACCCGAGGGAACTTGATGCGTGGTTTTCAAAATGTCCTGGTTTTGTACTTGGATTTTCAAGTGATTTCGAAATTTTTGGTCTGGCTATGCAGACGGCGTTTCTTTCGAAATCCTTTTCTTTTGCCAAAGTCCTACTAGGAGCAGCTATGTACAAAATCTTTTTGGTATTTTCCAAATTTTCGATTTTTTTGGGTTTTTGTAAAACAAGAACTTTGGGAACTATACAAAGCACTCTTTTTTTGAGTTTTTGTTTTTCCATTGTTTTTGGTTTTTCTTGTTTTTTCGATTTTTTTGATTTTAAGTTTTTCAAATGTTTTTGGTATTTTTAGAAAAGGGATCTTCCGTCATACCTACAAAGGGAAAACACTACGGGTTAGACTCGGAATAGGAGGTCTAAATCGTAGGTCTCTTCTAAGACAGGCTCCGGGGCACCCTTGACCCAGGTGGTCACAGGAGGTGGCTCCGGCGGTATTCGGGGAGTATAGCCGATCCCATATCGGCTTGGGTTGGCCCTAGGCAGGATGGGCTCTAGGAGACCCTGGTTTTGTGCCCCTAGACTCTTGTAGGGCGTGTAGCCCATGTTCAATAACATGTTCCATGACCTTTTGTTTTTTGAAAAGATGGGATACAAGTCGTGGTCCTGGAACATGCTATCGTCCATATTAGGCTCGTATGGCCTTTTGTCCAGGGGTTTTGGAAATAGGGAACGCTTGGGTTTTCCTAGGAGGATTAGAGTCGGGAGGGGGCCTGCTTTGGGCGGCCCCTTCACACATACAACCTTCCTAGGGTTGTTCAACAGGAGCCGAGGTGGCTCAACCATAATTTGCCCCAGGTTAGCCTCATGGGCCTGGGAGCTTGATAAACTAAGGGAGTTTATGATCCCCTGAAGCTGTGGGTGACTCTCACCTAGGATCACTACGACCTGGTCCCTAAAAGGGATCTTGACACACTTGTGGAAGGTGGATGGCACAGCGCACAAACTGTGTATCCAAGGCCTTCCCAGCAACAGGTTATAATGGGGGTGGATGTCCAAGACATGGAACACCCCCATGTGTTCGATCCCTCCCGTTTCCATTGGGAGTTCGATGGATCCTAAAGGTCTAGACGCATTCCCATCGTATCCAGTGATAACGATGGGGCTTGGGTTCACTGAAGTCAAGGTGACTCCGATTTTGTATGCCACATGAAGTGGAAGGATGTTGAGCCCTCCTCCACCATCGACTAGGCACCTGTCCAGAGAGTGGTTGTTTAGAACCACCTCGATATGCAGGGCCTGGTTATGGGTTTCGTAGGGTCTATCTACATCATCTTCCGAAAAAGTGATGGGTGATTTTGCTCCTAATAAAGCCACTTGGGCAAACAAGGATTCTGGACTTATGTTCGAATCAACCTTGGCCCTTTCTAGAATTTTCTCTAATACAAGTCTATGCCTAGGCGAGGTTTTTATAAGCTCTAGGATAGACATGTGAATAGGAATCTTTGAAAGGTGGTTTTCGAAATCATAAGGATTTAGGATGACTTTGTCCTTATCTGCTTTTGGCAGACCACTAGGGATACATGCTTTTGAGGGGCCAGGCACACTGACCACCTTTTGAGCACCTTGAAGGTGCGGGGGTTGATAGATCCTCCCGGATCTAGTGACTTCCCCCACGACCAGCCTAGGGTTCGCGCTAAACTTGGCTCTAAGGATGAGCTGAGGAGAACCTTGGATTTTCAAAACTGGTTTTATCGGGGTTTCTACTTTTGGTGGTCCCCGAATGACGACTTGGGCAGGCCTCTTGTATAGTACAAGGATGGGCGCACAAGTAGGTCGACCAGGTTCTGGCTTTTGCACTAGTTCCTTGGAAATGGTGAGGGTACATACCTCCTTTCCTTTCCCACTGCCACTGGCATGTTTGGGAAAGGGTTCCTTGAAGATAGCTTGAGGTAGCTCAGGTTCCGCAGTGACCTGGAGCCGGCCTTCTGCTATCAAGTTCTCAATTTTGTTTAAAAGAGAGAAGCAGCGTTTGGTATCATGGCCTTTGAGCCGATGATACTTACAAAATCGGTTTAAATACCCCCCTTTGGAAGTGACTCCTTCGGGGATTTCAGGGAGTTCGATCATGCCCTGGGCAAGTAAGAGGTCTAGGACCTCCGACACAGGTTGCCCCAACGGAGTATACTCCCGTTTATCAACCGGTTTTTGAAAATTGCGTTCCCTCTTATTTTCTAATTTTTCAAAATTTTTAGAAGTGCCCGCCATGCCTGGATCCACCCAGACATTGGCGATTTTATGGGGCTTTGCCCCTTTGTCCGTCGTGGGCAGCCCATATGCGATGGGTTTTTCCAAACGGGTTTTTGGAACGGCACTTCCTTTCCATAAGTGGTCATATGTCCCTTTTCGCAAGTTGGTTTCGAAAAGGGAGGCCTTTTTGATCAACTTATGGAAAGTTAAAATCTCATGGAGCGAGAGAAGGGTTTTTAACTCGCTTTTGAAATTATCCAAGATGAGCATTACTGCGCATCCTTCGGATATGGGCTCTCGCACTTGGCCCAAAAGCGACCTCCATCTTATAATGAAGGCATGTACGTCTTCGTTCATGCCTTGCTTTGTATCCCTTAAGGTATTCAAGGTTGGCGTGACTTCTACGTTGTGTGCAAATCTTTGCATGAAGCAGTTCGCTAACTCTTCAAAAGTAGCGAACTGGCTTAAGTCGTAGGAAGCCAACCATTTGGCAACTGTGCCTTTAAGGGATAAAGGGAACCAATACACCCATTTCATCGAGTCCTTTTTCTTCTTATGGGCTCGACGTGAGAAAAGCTGCAAGTGAGACCTAGGGTCTCCCATGCCATCATACCGATGGAAGTTCGGTATTTCATCGTCACTGTCTGTTTCGTAGTCCATGGGAAGGAAATCAGACAGGGCGTAGCTTCTTTTCTCTTTATTCTGCCCTTTCAGCAACTGCTGTAGGGCTTTACGGTCCTTTTGTGTGAAGGACTCGTGGTATTGGTTGCCTTCTATTACGGAGGCCTCTTTTTGCTTGCGAGGTTTTTCAGATTTCTTTTTAGGCCTTTGTTCACCGTTCGATGAACATGAATCGCCTACTTCAGCCTCTTGGCTGAGAGCATCGATTTTGGCCTCAAACTCCCTTCTCAAGTCCTCGATTTCATCTAGTTTTATTTTGTTTTTGAAAATCCTCCTAGAGTGAGAACTTGATGTGCATGAGCCTTGGCTCGACACTTCACTTGGATTGGATTTTGACATGCTTTTCAAGCTTTTTCAAAATATCCTAAGTACAAGCAAAGAAAAATAAGTTAAAAACGACACCTTTTTACAAAATTTTCGCAAGACTTCTACTTAAAAACTCGATTTTTGAAAGGCTCACGTCTCACCGGGCGTGCCAATCTCTATAGACGCGCGAAAATCCCCTCCTCTTCGCCTTTTTCAGGGCTTTGGAGTGGATCCTCTCGTGTGTCTAAGGCCTATGTATGCAAACAGGGCGTGCCAGCTAGCTTACCAAAGCTAGCGAAGATATTTTTAACACTGACTTCTAAACGTGGCGACTGTGAGCAAGTAAGCTCTTGTCGTCGCAGACCTTCTTGCACCGATGCGCAAGGGTCAGTCTGTACGCTTTGCAAAAATCGAGTTTTTGGAGAGAAAGTCTACGAAGCGGTTTGAGGTGTCTATTTCGGGTCTTTAAGATGCGATTGCATGTTTTTTTAGATCACGTGGATTTGCACATGCCTGTCTTTTCTTTTATCCCTTTTCGGGCCACCTAGTTTGTGTGTTATGAACACTCCACTACATGGGCGAATTCGAGCGGGGCTTGCTTTGATGCAATATGCATCCTACCTCGTGGTATGGCGTAGATACAATGCAAACTCACGCTACTCCAAAGGGAAAACCCGAAATGTAAAGACAATACTGAAGGGAAATGACTGAAGGGAAATAACCGAAGGGAAATAACCGAAGGGAAATAACCGAAGGGAGATATGTATATAGATTACGTATATGAGCCCTTACTCGGGTCTTGCAAATAAGAGCGAAGGCTCAATGTGGGTGCATGCTGGAATTGAAAAACTTACACACACGACATGAAATTAAACCCAAATATAAATTGCAGTATGGCCTTGACTAAGGTCTTGGGAGTAAGAGCGAAGGCTCAATGTGTGTGAAAGTGCTTGAATTGAAGTACTACACACACGACATAAATGAAACCCAAATATAACTGCAATAAGGCCTTTACTAAGGTCTTGGGAGTAAGAGCGAAGGCTCAATGTGTGTGAAAGTGCTTGAATTGAAAGACTTACTCACACGACATGAAATGAAACCCAAATAGTAATAGGTCGGCCCTTACTTGGGTCTTTCAAATAAGAGCGAAAGCTCAATGTGTGTGAGAGTGCTTGAATTGAAAGACTTACTCACGCGACATGAAATAAAACCCAAATAGTATAGGTCGGCCCTTACTTGGGTCTTTCAACTAAGAGCGAAAGCTCAATATGTGTGAGTGCTTGAATTGAAAGACAACGCACCCAACTTAAACAAAAACCCTTCGAAAATGAAAGTATATATACACACTTATGTATTAGGGGCTGATTAGGCCCGTGTGTGTTCAAAATCGTGCACGACTAAGAGAGTGCACGTGTGTGGTTGTGCAAAGCCACGTTATTACAAGCGGGGGGAGACTATGCTCCGTTATTACAACCCCGTATCAAATTGAATCTCAAGCAAGTATACAACTAAGGACCGAGTTTAGGCACTTACGAGTAGCTGGTCCGTAGAGGCCTTGCTTGAGCGTGGGCTTGGCCTTCGCCTTGGGCTGCAAACGGGAGCTCCGCGAGGATAGGTGACCAAAGGTGCTGGCCGGCTGCAAGTGGGTGCGGGATAGGCGCCTCGAAGGTGTCCGGCTGCAAATGGGTGTCGCCTAGATGTGGGGGATTAAAGGGGCTGGACCAAGGGAGTGTTTAGGGTCACTAGGAAAGTCGAGGGTTTTAGGGAAGGTGGACCTAAAAGGTGAGTTTATGGGAAAGTCGAATGGGAGTCTTAGGGGAAAGCCGAATGGGATCGAATGGTTAGGTAGTGGCCGGTAGTTTAGGTTATGCTAGGTTGGGCCCCACCTCCATTTATGAGAAGGTGACGTGGGCCATAGATATGGATATTGGATTGGATCTCTGGATCCAAATCCAAATCCAAGTTCACATATGGGTTTGGATTGGGATCTGGATATATATGGTCCAGATATGATCCAAACTGAACTTTGACTCCTTCGAGCTGTGTTCGAAATGGACGATTTGTGCGGGGTCTGACAGCATCAGCACTCCGTCTGCGTTGGGTCTTCGCCAACATGATCATCCGCCTCCGTTTCTAACTTCCGAAGATGACTTCAAATGACATTTTGATAATAACAGGGTCTTGGACGTTCGAGATCCTGGGGGTATGGATTTGTTACAAGAGTTGCTGTGCCGGGCTCGACATGTGCTCCAGTTCCGGGCTCTTCTTAGCTTTCTTGGTCCTGTCTGGATTAGGCTAAGCTGCTTCGAGGTTTCAAAAATGTGTTTTAAAAAGTTTTCAAAAGCCATATTATATATTTTTGAAATATGAAGTTTAAAACATATATACAGGGTTGTCTGGAAGGCTCCTGGGTTTCCAGACTCAAAATAGCCCTTTGGAGCTGCTTGTACAAAACCAGATGAATTTGAGAAATTCGTGGGATTTCGGGGTGTTTACAGATGCCCTTCTTTGGCCTTGTCCAAATCGATTTGGATAAGGGCAAAGATGACAAACACCCCTTTCAATGTCTCCATAGATCTATCCACGAAGAACATGGGATCATCCCAATCTTTAGCAAAAATCTCAATTTACAAACTCTGGTAGGAGGAGATTGTAAACACCCCGAAATCCCACGAATTTCTTAAACAAATCTGGTTTTGTACAAGCAGCCCCAAAGGGCCATTTTTGAGTCTAGAAACCCAGGAGCCTTCCAGACAACCCTGTATATACGTTTTAAACTTCATACTTCAAAAATATGTAATATAGCTTTTGAAAACCTGTTAAAACACGTTTTTGAAACCCCGAAGCGGCTTGGCCCGATCAAGACAGGACCAGGAGAGCTAAGAAGAGCCCAGAACCGGAGCACATGTCGAGCCCAGCACAACAACTCTTGTATCACATCCATACCCCCAGGATCTCGAACGTCCAAGACCCTGTTCTTATCAAAATGTCATTTGAAGTCATCTCCGGAAGGCAGAAACGGAGGCGGACGACCATGTTGGCGAAGACCCAACGCAGACGGAGTACTGATGCTATCAGGCCCCGCACAAATCGTCCGTTTCGAACCCAGCTCGAAGGAGTCAGAGTTCAGTTTGGATTGGATCTGGACCATATATATCCAGATCCCAATCCAAACCCATATGTGGACTTGGATTTGGATTTGGATCCAGAGATCCAATCCAATATCCATATCCATGGCCCACATCACCTTCTCATAAATGGAGGTGGGGCCCACTTGAAATTCACGTGGGATTATGGGCATGAGAGAGAGTGGGGATGGATAAATATCAAGAGTGTTGTAATTAAGCTTGACTTGTGTGTCAAGTTTGGGGTTAATCATGTGGGTTAGCCTAATTGAGTGGGTTTAAGCTTGTAATTAGCCAAAACCTAACCTAGGGATGCACCAACATGAGGTGGTTAAGGTCTATGGGCCATGCTAAGGGAGCTCCTTCACCTAAACCTAACCCAAAACACCTAATCCTAGCCTACCACCCTAATCCGCCCCTAATCTGAGCCTAATCACCTAACCCACTTCCCTAATCCCGGCCTAATCCCAACCTAATCACCTAACCCACTTCCCTAATCCTTCCCTAAACCTAGGTTAATTTCCCTAAACCTAGCCTAATCACCTAACCTAACTCACTAAACCTCACCCTAAAACCCAACCACCTAACCTAGCCCTAGCCCACAATCTACCCAAACCACTAGTTTTTAAAATATCTGGCCCTACCCTTTCCAGCCCACCTTATCTTCATACCACCCTACCTAAACCACCTAACCACTACCCCAAACCCAGCCCTAACCGACCTACCCATCCCTATATAAACCCCCCCCTTGGGGGCGGGTTTTCCTATCTTGAAGCCGCCTAGATCCCAGCCGGGTCCTCTCCTTCCCCAAGTCCAGCCGAACCTGCTCCACCTGCTCCGCCTGCACCACCACCATCCCTCCATCCCACCACCACTTGCACCGCCATCTCCACCACCTCCCGGCCGAGCCTCACAACCTGCCCATCTTCCTTCCAGCCGAGCACCACCTTCATTCCATTCGATTAGTACCCCTTACTTCGTCTCACCTTCTCTACTCCCTCTCCACTCTCAGCCACCTAAACCCTACCACAATACCCTACCACCCACCATACCACCACCTTACCTACACGTCAGCCCTTTGCTGCCACCATTCTCACTCAGCCGAACCTATCACAACCTAAACCACCGGCCACTACCTAACTACCCTAACTACACCCGGCCAGCCATCTCTTCTCCCCTAAGACTCCCATTCAGCTTTCCCTTAAACTCCCCTTAGGTCCATACTCCCTAACACTCTATACTCTTCATTCGTGACCCTACCTACATACTTGGCGCAGCCCCTTTAATTTTCCACATCAAGGCGACACCCACTTGCAGCCGGCCACCTTCGAGGCGCCTATCTCGCGCCCCACTTGCAGCCGGCCAGCACCCTTTGTCATTCACCCTCGCGGAGCTCCCGTTTGTAGCCCAAGGCGAAGGCCAAGCCCACGCTCAAGCAAGGCCTCTACGGACCAGCTACTCGTAAGTGCCTAAACTAGGTCTTTAGTTGTATACTTGCTTGAGATTCAATTTGATACGGGGTTGTAATAATGGAGCATAGTCTCCCCCCGCTTGTAATAACGTGGCTTGGCACACCCACACACGTGCACTCTCTTAGTTGTGCACTATTTTGAACACACACGGGCCTAATCAGCCCCTAATACATAAGTATAGATATATACTTTCATTTTCGAAGGGTTTTTTATTAAGTTGGGTGCGTTGTCTTTCAATTCAAGCACTCTCACACACATTGAGCTTTCGCTCTTATTTGAAAGACCCAAGTAAGGGCCGACCTATACTATTTGGGTTTCATTTCATGTCGTGTGAGTAAGTCTTTCAATTCAAGCACTTTCACACACATTGAGCTTTCGCTCTTATTTGAAAGACCCAAGTAAGGGCCGACCTATACTATTTGGGTTTCATTTCATGTCGTGTGTGTAAGTCTTTCAATTCAAGCACTCTCACACACATTGAGCCTTCGCTCTTATTCCCAAGACCTTAGTAAAGGCCTTATTGCAGTTATATTTGGGTTTCATTTATGTCGTGTGTGTAGTACTTCAATTCAAGCACTCTCACACACATTGAGCCTTCGCTCTTACTCCCAAGACCTTAGTCAAGGCCATACTGCAATTTATATTTGGGTTTAATTTCATGTCGTGTGTGTAAGTCTTTCAATTCAAGCACGCACCCACATTGAGCCTTCGCTCTTATTTGCAAGACCCGAGTAAGGGCTCATATTCATACTCTATATACATATTTCCCTTCGGTTATTTTCCTTCTGTTATTTCCCTTAAATATTGTCTTTACATTTCGGGTTTTCCCTTTGAAGTAGCGTGAGTTTGCATTGCATCTACGCCATACCACGAGGTAGGACGCATATTGCATCGAAGCAAGCCCCGCTCGAATTCGCCCATGTAGTGGAGTGTTCATAACACACAAACTAGGTGGCCCGAAAAGGGATAAAAGAAAAGACTTAGGCACGTGCAAATCCACGTGATCTAAAACATGCAATCGCATTTTAAAGACCCGAATTAGACACCTCAAACCGCTTCGTAGACTTTCTCTCCAAAACTCGATTTTTGCAAAGCGTACAGACTGACCCTTGCGCATCGGTGCAAGAAGGTCTACGACGACAAGAGCTTACTTGCTCACAGTCACCACGTTTAGAAGTCAGTGTTAAAAATATCTTCGCTAGCTTAGGTAAGCTAGCTGTCATGCCCTGTTTGCATACATAGGCCTTAGACACACGAGAGGATCCGCTCTGAGCCCTGAAAAAGGCGAGAGGCGGGGATTTTCGCGCGTCTACAGAGATATCACGCCAAAGGGTTCTACATGGAATCTGGTCCTAAATGGGATCATGTTCATGCAAGTACCATGCGTGGAATGCAAATGACATGGGTGTGGTGCCAAAAGTTGCGACCTCCCAGGGACCAGATGTGGTCGAACTCTAGAGACTTACAAGGCCTACTGCTCCAAGTGAGCAAAATCCTATGTTGTTCGATGTTCGGTTTTGAAAACTTATTTACAAAAGCTATTTACAAAAGGGACAACTGTCTTGAGCCTTGATCCTAAGGATCTCGAGCTCTTCGTGCTTGCCCTTGTTTGAGTCTTAACACTCGCTTATCTAGCGGAGGTTTTATAAGAAAACAAGGCATATTTCAAATTCCAACGCCTTACTCGAAACGTTGAATTCTCAAACAAGATGAAATTCAAGTAAGTAAATCCTATTTTTACTTTAGGATTCCTCGAAATGAACCATGCTTTAGCTTGGGATAAGCCAGGGATGGGAAAGAGATACCACGGTCCCTTCTGAAGCGTCCCGTGGTTTGAGGCACAGAAGGCGGAAAACTGCTCTTTTTGAGCTTTTTGGCCTCTTTTTCCTTTTTTTCATAGAGGGTCTCCCTTTGGGAGTATTTTTTCTTTAATCCCTCTTTTTCACAAGAGATTCGATTTTTCTTTGGAAATCTGGTTTCTTTCTTTTGGAAAGATACTTCGAAATGGGAAATTCCCTTTATTTGGGCCTTTGTTTTCCTTTTAGAAGTAGAAGAGAAGAGGGGAGGACTTATCCCAAGCCTACACTCGATCCATTCCAGATCAGCCTATTTAGAAATAGCATGTACTACTTGCAAGTATCTTGCTATGTTGAACAAGGCCTTTCTTTGTAAGAAGAAGGATTTTGAAATGTAACCACGATTTTGAAAACTCCACTCTTTTACAAGTGCGAATTCTCTCCACTTAGGTTCACACGACTTTGCTTTTGCACCTTATTCACATGTCTCAGGGCAGCTATCCCTAAAAATTTTCGGAAAATGTAATTTAATCCAGATCCTACACATGATACTTCTTTAAGTATTGAATATTGATAGGATCTGCTAAATTCCTACCTTCTACATCTATCAACCAATACGAATTGTTCGTAGTGGTTGCTCGTACAACATAGGGTCCATCCCAGTAGCGGTGCCACTTGCCTAGGGGCTGTGGGCCATCATGGTGGATGGTTTTTAAGACCAGATCTCCCACTTCAAAGTGGCGAGGTCTCATGTGTTTGCTATAATGTCGGGCTATCCTTTGCCGGTATGCACGAGCATGATCCATGGCAAGGAGTCGCCTCTCATCTAGCAAATCTAGTTCGGCCATCCTAGCATGCTGAAGCGTCTCTAGGGGGAGGTCGAGTGCTATAGATGTATGGAATGAATGCAGTTGAGTATGAATGGGAAGAATGACGTTTGTGCCATAGACCAATTCGAATGGTGTGGCATTCGTGGGAGTCCGGATGGAAGTCCTATAAGCCCATAAGGCTTCATCCAGCTTCTCGTGCCACGTCCTATCCTTCTCTAAGGTTTTCTCAATAATACTAATGAGAGTCTTGTTTGTGGCTTCGGCTTGGCCGTTGCCTTGAGGGTAGTAGGGCGAGGAGAAGTGGTGAGTTATGCCATACGTGTTGCACAACTTAACCATCCGCTCGTTCTTGAATGGGGTGCCATTATCAGACACAAGGTCTCGTGGAACCCCAAATCGAGCCAAGATATTCCTCCGGATGAAAGCCACCACATGTTGCCCCATTACATTGGTTAGGGAAATGGCTTCCACCCACTTGGAGAAATACTCCGTGGCTGCTAAAATAAATCGATGCCCATTCGAGGCCTTTGGAAATATTGGGCCTACGATGTCAAGCGCCCACATGGTAAATGGCGAGGGGCTGACCACGGAATGCAATGCAGATGAAGGGATATGAATGGCGCGCCCATGCACTTGACACGGATGACACTTCCTAACATGATCGTGACAATCCTTTTTCAGGGTGGACCAAAAATAGCCCCCTCTAAGTATTTTCATTGCCATCATGTTGGCATTAACATGACCTCCACATTGTCCATCGTGGAACTCATGCATCACTATCCTAGCCTCCTCTAGGTCGATACACCTAAGCAGAATGCCGGTAAAACTTTTTTTGTATAAGACCCCACCCAGAATGGTGTATCGGGTCAAAATCTTACGAATGAATGCCTTATCTTTGGATGTGGCATCCTCGGTGAATCCCCCATTTTCTAAAAATTGTTTTATGTTATAAAACCAGGGTTTTTCAATAGACTTTGGGTTGTTTTGGCAAATATCCAAGTCGTGTGTGGATGGGTGGGGCGCATGCCATATTTCCAAAGATCTAGTCCCTGAAATGGGATCGACCTTCAGGGCTGAACCCAAGGAGGAGAGGGCATCGGCGATGCCGTTGTCCTCTCTTCCTATGTGTGTGAGTTTACACGACTGGAAGGATTGGACTAATCGAGTGGCCAACTCGTGATATGGAAGTAGTTTCTCATTACGTACTTGCCAAATTTTTAAAACCTGGTTTATGACAAGGAGCGAATCTCCAAAGACCTCGATGCATGATGCCCCTAGAGTTTTCGAAATTCTTAAGCCTTGTATGAGTGCTTCATACTCAACTATGTTGTTGGAACATTCGAAATCTAAGCGGACTGCTATGGGATCTCGCCCTTTTCAAGGGAGATTAGGATGACCCCGGCACCAGCCCCTCGTTGGTTTCGTGCCCCATCGAAGTGCATCTTCCACACTTGGTTTTCGAAAGAATTTGCCAAAATGTGGTTTTGAAAATGGTTTTGCAATATGCCTTCATCAGGCATTTCGACAAGAGTGGGATATGCGTCCTCTAAGGGGAATTCAGCCACGTAATCTGCTAGGGCTTGCCCCTTAATGGAGATCTGGTGATGGTATTTCAGATCATACTCCATTAGAAGGAGTTGCCATTTGCCCAATCTACCCGTGAGAATGGGTTTTTCGAACAAGTGCTTGATTGGATCAAGCTTGGACACTATCCAGATCTCACGATCTAGGAAATAGTGTCTGAACTTCTGGCAGGCCCAGACTAGGGCCAAGCACGTCTTCTCCATAAGCCAAGAGAGTTTTCGAAATATAGTAGATGGCATACTCCTTATGGGTGTCATCCTCGTATTGAGCCAACAGGGCTCCTAAAGCATTTGCATGCACGGAGATGTATAATAAAAGCGTTTTTCCTTGCTTTGGAGGGTTCAAAACGGGGGGATTAACCAAGTATGCCTTCAGTCTCTCGAAGGACTTTTGGCATTCGTCATCCCATAAGAATTTTGTGCCCTTCCTCAACAGTTTGTTGAAGGGTTCGCATCTAGTGGCCAGATTCGATATGAATCGACGAACGGATTGTAAGCGACCCTGGAGGCTACGGATTTGGGTGAGATTGGAGGGTGGAGCCATGTCTATGATGGCTCGACACTTAGAGGGGTCGACTTCTATTCCCCTTTGGCTCACCATAAAGCCTAGAAGCTTCCCTGATTCTACCCCGAACACACATTTTTGAGGGTTTAGCTTTACTTTGTAAAGCCTAAGCCTTTCGAAAATCTTTTGTAAACATTCGATATGGGTGCATCGGGTTTTGGATTTTGCCAAGAGATCATCTACATACACTTCTACAAGCTCATGAATTTGATCATGGAAGATCGTGGTCATGGCTCGTTGGTATGTTGCGCCGGCATTTTTCAAACCAAAGGGCATGACTGTATAGTAGTACGTGCCTCATGGGGTTGTGAAGGCGGTCTTACCCTGATCTCGTGGGCTTAGTTTGATTTGATTATAGCCTGAATAGCTATCCATGAACGAAAACATTTCATGATTTGCAGTACTATCAACTATCAAATCTATGTTTGGTAAAGGATAATTATCCTTTGGAGTGGCTTTATTCAGGTTTCTGAAATCGATGCATATTCGAATTTTCCCATTGGTTTTTTGAACCACAACGATATTTGACAACCAATCAGAATACGCAATGGGTTTTATAAATTCGGCTTTTAGCAGATCTTCTAAACCCTCTTTGACTTGCGTGTGTACATTCGGGTGTATTTTTCTAAGCTTCTGCTTTATGGGTTTTACACCTGCATCTAAGGGAAGATGATGCTCGACTATGCTGGGATCTATGCCCGGCATGTCTTCATACGTCCATGCAAACACATCTAAATAGGTTTGTAGAAATGCAATGAATGCTAACTTTTCAGTTTCATGCAAGCATGCGCCTATTTTGATGGTTTTGGGATTTGAATCATCCCCTAGGTTCACCTCTATGAAATCTCCTCCTACTGATTGGGAAGGTCGTTCAAAATCGAGAATTCTATGAAATTCTGGGAGCTCAGAAGTGGGATCTTCCTCAAGGGGATCCACTTCTGGGCTTTGATCATTCTCGTGGGCTATAGACCCGAGGGAATTTGATGCGTGGTTTTCAAAATGACCTAGTTTTGTACTTGGATTTTCAAGTGATTTCGAAATTTTTGGTCTGGCTATGCAGACGACGTTTCTTTTGAAATCCTTTTCTCTTGCCAAAGTCCTACCAAGAGCAGCTATGTACAAAATCTTCTTGGTATTTTCCCAATTTTCGATTTTTTTGGGTTTTTGTAAAACAACAACTTTGGGAACTATACAAAGCACTCTTTTTTCGAGTTTTTGTTTTTCCATTGTTTTTGGTTTTTCTTGTTTTTCGATTTTTTTTATTTTAAGTTTTTCTTGTTTTTCCATTGTTTTTGGTATTTTTAGAAAAGGGATCTTCCGTCATACCTACAAAGGGAAAACACTACGGGTTAGACTCAGAATAGGAGATCTAAATCGTAGGTCTCTTCTAAGGCAGGCTCCGGGGCACCCTTGACCCAGGTGGTCACAGGGGGTGGCTCCGGCGGTATTCGGGGAGTATAGCCGATCCCATATCGGCTTGGGTTGGCCCTAGGAAGGATGGGCTCTAGGAGACCCTGGTTCTGTGCCCCTAGACTCTTGTAGGGCGTGTAGCCCATGTTCAACAACATGTTCCACGACTTTTTGTTTTTCGAGAAAGTTGGATACAAGTCGTGGTCCTAGAACATGCTATCGTCCATATTATGCTCTTATGGCCTCTTGTCCAGGGGCTTTGGAAATAGGGAACGCTTGGGTTTTCCTAGAAGGATTAAAGTCGGGAGGGGGCCTGCTTTAGGTGGCCCCTTCACACATACAACCTTCCTAGGGTTGTTCAACATGAGCCGAGGTGGCTCAACCATAATTTGCCCCAATTTAGCCTCATGGGCCTGGGAGCTTGATAAACAAGGGGAGTTTATGATCCCCTGAAGCTGTGGGTGACTCACACCTAGGATCACTACGACCTGGTCCCTAAAAGGGATCTTGACACACCTATAGAAGGTGGATGGCACAGTGCACAAACTGTGTATTCGATCCCTGTGTGTTCGATCCCCAGCAATAGGTTATAATGGGGGTGGATGTCCAAGACATGGAACACCCCCGTGTGTTCGATCCCTCCCGTTTCCATTGGGAGTTCGATGGATCCTAAAGGTCTAGATGCATTCCCATCGTATCCAGTGATAACGATGGGGCTTGGGTTCACTGAAGTCAAGGTGACTCCGATTTTGTACGCCATATGAAGTGGAAGGATGTTGAGCCCTCCTCCACCATCGACTAGGCACCTGTCCAGAGAGTGGTTGTTTAGAACCACCTCGATATGCAGGGCCTGGTTATGGGTTTCGTAGGGTCTATCTATATCATCTTTCGAGAAAGTGATGGGCGATTTTTCTCCTAATAAAGCCACTTGGGCAGACAAGGATTCCGGACTTATGTTCGAATCAACCTTGGCCCTTTCTAGAATTTTCTCTAATACAAGTCTATGCCTAGGCGAAGTTTTTATAAGCTCTAAGATAGACATGTAAATAGGAATCTTTGAAAGGTGGTTTTCGAAGTCATAAGGATTTAGGATGATTTTGTCCTTATCTGCTTTTGGCAGAACACTAGGGATACATGCTTTTGAGGGGCCAGGCACACTGACCACCTTTTGAGCACCTTGAAGGTGCGAGGGTTGATAGATCCTCCCGGATCTAGTGACTTCCCCCACGACCAGCCTAGGGTTCGCGCTAAACTTGGCTCTAAGGATGAGCTGAGGAGAACCTTGGATTTTTAAAACTGGTTTTACTGGGGATTCCACTTTTGGTGGTCCCTGAATGACGACTTGGGCGGGCTTCTTGTATAGTACAAGAATGGGCGCACAAGTAGGTCGACCAGGTTCGGGTTTTTGCGCTAGTTCCTTGGAAATGGTGAGGGTACATACCTCCTTTCCTTTCCCACTGCCACTGGCGTGCTTGGGAAAGGGTTCCTTGAAGATAGCTTGAGGTGGCTTAGCTTCCGCAGTGACCTGGACCCGGCCTTCTGCTATCAAGTTCTCAATTTTATTTAAGAGGGAGAAGCAGCGTTTAGTATCATGGCCTTTGAGCCGATGATACTTACAAAATCGGCCCCCCTTTGGAAGTGACTCCTTCGGGGATTTCAGGGAGTTCTATCATGCCCTAGGCAAGTAGGAGGTCTAGGACCTCCGACACAGGTTGCCCCAGCGGAGTATACTCCCGTTTTTCAATCGGTTTTTGAAAATTTCGCTCAATCTTATTTTCTAATTTTTCAAAATTTTTGGAAGAGCTTGTCACGCCTGGATCCACCCAGACATTGGCGATTTTATGGGGCTTTGCCCTTTTGTCCGTCGTGGGCAGCCCATATGCGATGGGCTTTTCCAAGCGGGTTTTTGGAACGGCACTTCCTTTCCACAAGTGATCGTATGTCCCTTTTCGCAAGTTGGTTTCGAAAAGGGAGGCCTTTTTGATCAACTTATGGAAAGTTGAAATCTCATGGAGCGAGAGAAGGGTTTTTAACTCGCTTTTAAAATTATCCAGGATGAGCATTACTGCGCATCCTTCGGATATAAGCTCTCGCACTTGGCCCAAAAGTGACCTCCATCTTATAATGAAGGCATGTACGTCTTCGTTCATGCCTTGCTTTGTATCCCTTAAGGTATTCAGAGTCGGCGTGACTTCTACGTTGTGTGCAAATCTTTGCATGAAGCAGTTCGCTAACTCTTCAAAAGTAGCGAACTGGCTTAAGTCGTAGGAAGCCAGCCATTTGGCAGCTGTGCCTTTAAGGGATAAAGGGAACCAATACACCCATTTCATCGAGTCCTTTTTCTTCTTATGGGCTCGACGTGAGAAAAGCTGCAAGTGAGACCTATGGTCTCCCATGCCATCATACCGATGGAAGTTCGGTATTTCATCGTCACTATCTGTTTTGTAATCCATAGGAAGGAAATCAGACAGGGCGTAGTTTCTTTTCTCTTTATTCTGCCCTTTCAGCAACTGTTGTAGGGCTTTACGGTCCTTTTGTGTGAAGGACTCGTGGTATTGATTGCCTTCCATTACGGAGGCCTATTTGTGCTTGCGAGGTTTTTCAGATTTCTTTTTAGGCCTTTGTTCACCGTTTGATGAACATGAATCGCCTACTTCAGCCTTGTAGACGCGCGAAAATCCCCGCCTCTTCGCCTCTTTCGTGGCTTGGAGTGGATCTTATCGTGCGTCTAAGGCCTATGTATACAAATAGGGCGTGCCAGCTAGCTTACTTAAGCTAGCGAAGATATACTTTATCACTGACTTCTAAACGTGGCGACTGTGAGCAAGTGAGCTCTTGTCGTCGCAGACCTTCTTGCACCGATGCGCAAGGGTCAGTCTGTACGCTTTTGCAAAAATCGAGTTTTTGGGGAGAAAGTCTACGAAACGGTTTGAGGTGTCTATTTCGGGTCTTTAAGATGCGATTGCATGTTTTAGATCACGTGGATTTGCACGTGCCTAAGTCTTTTCTTTTATCCCTTTTTGGGTTGCCTAGTTTGTGTGTTATGAACACTCCACTACATGGGCGAATTCGAGCGGGGGTTGCTTCGATGCAATATGCGTCCTACCTCGTGGTATGGCGTAGATGCAATGCAAACTCACGCTACTCCAAAGGGAAAATCCAAAATGTAAAGACAATACTGAAGGGAAATAACAGAAGGGAAATAACCGAAGGGAGATATGTATATATCTTATGTATATGAGCCCTTACTCGGGTCTTGCAAATAAGAGCGAAGGCTCAATGTGGGTGCGTGCTTGAATTGAAAGACTTACACACACGACATGAAATTAAACCCAAATATAAATTGCAGTATGGCCTTGACTAAGGTCTTGGGAGTAAGAGCGAAGGCTCAATGTGTGTGAGAGTGCTTGAATTGAAAGACTTACTCACACGACATAAATGAAACCCAAATATAACTGCAATAAGGCCTTTACTAAGGTCTTGGGAGTAAGAGCGAAGGCTCAATGTGTGTGAAAGTGCTTGAATTGAAAGACTTACTCACACGACAAGAAATGAAACCCAAATAGTATAGGTCGGCCCTTACTTGGGTCTTTCAAATAAGAGCGAAAGCTCAATGTGTGTGAGAGTGTTTAAATTAAAAGACAACGCACCCAACTTAAACAAAACCCTTCGGAAATGAAATATATACGTACACTTATATATTAGGGGCTGATTAGGCCCGTGTGTGTTCAAAATTGTGCACGATTAAGAGAGTGCACGTGTGTGGTTGTGCCAAGCCACGTTATTACAAGCGGGGGGAGACTATGCTCCGTTATTACAACCCCGTATCAAATTGAATTTCAAGCAAGTGTATGACTAAAAACCGAGTTTAGACACTTACGGGTAGCTGGTCCGTAGGGGTCTTGCTTGAGCGTGGCCTTGGCTTTGGGCTGCAAACGGGAGCTCCGCGAAGGTATGTGCTCAAGGGTGCTGGCCGGCTGCAAATGGGGCGCGGGATAGACGCCTCGAAGGGGGCCGGTGGCAAGTAGGTGGCGCCTCCAAGTAGGGAGTTTAGAGTGGCTGAATAAGTGGGTCTTAGGGTCACTAGGGAAGTTAGGTACTTAGGGAAATTGGACCTAAAAGTTGAGCTAGTGGGAAGGCCAAAGAGGACACCTAGGGTGGTTGGCCGAATGGGAAATGGTGGCTAAGTAGTGGCCAGCCACTTGGGTTATCCTAGGTTCGGCTAGGCTTAGATGGTGGCGGCAAAGGGGCTGAGCTGAAGGGAAGATGGGTGGCTAAGAGTGGAGAGGTGGTAGAGAGTGGCTTTGAGGGAGTTAGGGGGACTTACCGAATGGGGAGGAGTGGCGGATGGAAGAGGGAAGGTGGCGGGCAGGTGGTTGTCGGCTGGTGGAGTTGGGGGAAGATGGTGGCGTCCAGCTGGGGGGCAGTGGTGGTGGACGGAAGAGGGAAGGTGGCGGAGCAGGTGGCGGCTGGTGGGTGGTCACGGCTGGATGGAAGATGGAAGAAGGAGAGGGCCCGGCTGGGAGTGGAGAGTGGTTCCCACTTGGAAAACCCGCCCACAATGAGGGGGGTTTAAATAGGGGATGGGTAGGTCGGTTAGGGCTGGGTTGTGGGTAGTGGTTAGGTGGTTTAGGTAGGGTAGTATGTAGATAAGGTGGGCTGGATGGGGTTGGGCCAGATATTTTAAAACTAGGGGTTTGGGTAAATCGTGGGCTAAGGGTGGTTTAGGGGTTTAGGGCTAGGTTAGGTGGTTGGGTTTTAGGGTGAGGTTTAGTGAGCTAGGTTAGGTGGTTTAGGCTAGGATTAGGCTAGGATTAGAGAAGTTAATCTAGGTTTAGGGAAGGATTAGGGGAGTGGGTTAGGTGATTAGGTTGGGATTAGGCCGGGATTAGGGAAGTGGGTTAGGTGATTAGGTTCAGATTAGGGATGGATTAGGGGTTTAGGCTAGGATTAGGCATTTTGGGTTAGGTTTAGGTGAAGGAGCTCCCTTAGCATGGCCCATAGACCTTGATCACCCCATGTTGGTGCAGCCCTAGGTTAGGTTTTAGCTAATTACAAGCTTAAACCCACTCAATTAGGCTAACCCACAAGATTAAACCCAAACTTGACACACAAGTCAAGCTTAATACAACACTCTTGATATTTTTCACCCCCACTCTCTCTCATGCCCAATATCCCACGTGAATTTCAAGTGGGCCCCACCTCCATTTATGAGAAGGTGATGTGGGCCATGGATATGGATATTGGATTGGATCTCTGGATCCAAATCCAAATCCAAGTCCACATATGGGTTTGGATTGGAATCTGGATATATATGGTCCAGATCCAATCCAAACTGAACTCTGACTCCTTCGAGCTGGGTTCGAAACGGACGATTCGTGCGGGGCCTGACAGCATCAGTACTCCGTCTGCGTTGGGTCTTCGCCAACATGGTCGTCCGCCTCCGTTTCTGCCTTCCGGAGATGACTTCAAAGGCTATTTTGATAAGAACAGGGTCTTGGACGTTCGAGATCCTGGGGTGTGAATCAGATACAAGAGTTGCTGCGCCGGGCTCGACAGGTGCTCCGGTTCCGGGCTCTTCTTGGCTCTCCTGGTCCTGTCTTGATCGGGCCGAGCCACTTCGGGGTTTCAAAACATGTTTTAAAAGGGTTTTCAAAAGCTATATCATATGTTTTTGAAAGATAAAGTTTAAAACATATACACAGGGTTTGTTTGGAAGGCTCCTGGGTTTCCAAACTCAAAAATGGCCCTTTGGGGCTGCTTGTATAAAACCAGATTTGTTTAAGAAATTCGTGGGATTTCGGGGTGTTTACAAGCCTCTTGGCTGAGAGCATCGATTTTGGCCTCAAACTCCCTTCTCAAGTCCTCGATTTCATCTAGTTTTATTTTGTTTTTAAAAATCCTCCTAGAGTGAGAACTTGATGCACATGAGCCTTGGCTCGACACTTCACTTGGATTGGATTTTGACATGCTTTTCAAGCTTTTTCAAAATGTCCTAAGTACAAGCAAAGAAAACAAGTTAAAATGACACCTTTTACAAAATTTTTGCAAGACTTTTACTTAAAAAGTCGATTTTTGAAAGGCTCACGTCCCACCGGGCGTGCGAATCTCTGTAGACGCACGAAAAATGCCCGCCTCTCACCTTTTCAGGGCTTGGAGCGGATCCTCTCGTACGTCTAAGGCCTTATTTATGCAAACAGGGCATGCCAGCTAGCTTACCTAAGCTAGCGAAGATATATTTAACACTGACTTCTAATCGTGGCGACTGTGAGCAAGTGAGCTCTTGTCGTCGCAGACCTTCTTGCACCGATGCGCAAGGGTCAGTTTGTACGCTTTGCAAAAAATCGAGTTTTGGGAGAGAAAGTCTACGAAGCGGTTCGAGGTGTCTAATTCGGGTCTTTTAGATGCGATTGCATGTTTTAGATCACGTGGATTTGCACGTGCCTAAGTCTTTTCTTTTATCCCTTTTTGGGCCACCTAGTTTGTGTGTTATGAACACTCCACTACATGGGCGAATTCGAGCGGGGCTTGCTTTGATGCAATATGCATCCTACCTCGTGGTATGGCGTAGATGCAATGCAAACTCATGCTACTCCAAAGGGAAAACCCAAATGTAAAGACAATACTGAAGGGAAATAACCGAAGGGAAATAAACGAAGGGAAATAACCGAAGGGAAATGACTTGTAAAGTAAGTGCCGAAGGGAGATATGTATATAGAGTATGTATATGAGCCCTTACTCGGGTCTTGCAAATAAGAGCGAAGGCTCAATGTGGGTGCGTGCTTGAATTAAAAGACTTACACACACGACATGAAATTAAACCCAAATATAAATTGTAGTATGGCCTTGACTAAGGTCTTGGGAGTAAGAGCGAAAGCTCAATGTGTGTGAGTGCTTAAATTGAAGTACTACGCACACGACATGAAATTAAACCCAAATATAACTGCAATAAGGCCTTTACTAAGGTCTTGGGAGTAAGAGCGAAGGCTCAATGTGTGTGAGAGTGCTTGAATTGAAAGACTTACCCACACGACATGAAATGAAACCCAAATAGTATAGGTCGGCCCTTACTTGGGTCTTTCAAATAAGAGCGAAAGCTCAATGTGTGTGAGTGCTTGAATTGAAAGACTTACACACACGACATGAAATAAAACCCAAATAGTATAGGTCGGCCCTTACTTGGGTCTTTCAAATAAGAGCGAAAGCTCAATGTGTGTGAGTGCTTGAATTGAAAGACAACGCACCCAACTTAAGCAAAAACCCTACAAAAATGAAAGTATATGTATATACTTATGTATTAGGGGTTGATTAGGCCCGTGTGTGTTCAAATTCGTGCACAACTAAGAGAGTGCACGTGTGTGGGTGTGCCAAGCCACGTTATTACAAGCGGGGGGAGACTATGCTCCGTTATTACAACCCCGTATCGAATTGAATCTCAAGCAAGTATAAAACTAAAGACCGAGTTAGGCACTTACTAGTAGTTGGTCCGTAGAGGCCTTGCTTGAGCGTGGGCTTGGCCTTCGCCTTGGGCTGCAAACGGGAGCTCCGCGAGGTTGAGCGACAAGGGGTGCTGGCCAGCTGCAAATGGGGCGCGGGATAGGCGCCTTGATGGTGGCCGGCTGCAAGCAAGGGTGTCGCCTTGGTGTGGGGGATTAAAGGGGCTGGGCAAGGTGAGTATGTAGGGTCACTAGGAGGGTATATAGTGTTAGGGGAGTATGGCACTAAGGGAAGTTTTAGGGAAGACCGAATGGGACACCTAGGGGAAAAGAGATGGCTGGCCGAATGGAAGGGATAGTCGGTTGGAGTGTCCGACTAGGGGAATGTGGTGGTGGCGGACTGCTAGGATGACTAAGGCTGGAGTATGGGAAGGAAGCTAGTTAGGTGATGGGGCTAGGTGGTAGTGGGTGTAAGGGACTGCTAGGGGCAGGTCTTAGGAAGTCGAATAGGGTGGCCGGGTGTAGCTAGTGTAGTTAGGTAGTGGCGGGTAGCTAGGGTGACTAAGGCTTGGCTGAGTGGGAGTGGTGGCGGCAAGTGGCTGATATTAGGGTAAGGTGGTGGTATGGTGGGTGGCTGGGAGTGGAGAGGGAGTGGAGAATGAACTAGGTAGAGTGTGGGGTACTAACCGGATGAAGAGGCGGCGGGTGGTTGAGGAGCAGCCGGATGTGGGGGCTCGGCTGGTTCGGTCGGGTGAAGAAGATGATGATGCAGGTGGCTTCGGCTGGAATGGTGGTGGCGGTGGTGGTGCTGGTGTGGAGCAGGTGGAGCAGGTGGAGCTTGGGGAAGTGGAGGAAGGAGATGACCCGGCTGGCTTGGGTAAGGGGTTCTAGATAGGAAAACCCGCCCCCAAGGGGGGGGGTTTATATAGGGATGGGTAGGTCGGTTAGGGCTGGGTTTCGGGTAGTGGTTAGGTGGTTTAGGTAGGGTGGTATGAAGATAAGGTGGGCTGGAAAGGGTAGGGCCAGATATTTTAAATACAAGTGGTTTGGGTAGGTTGTGGGCTAGGGGTGGTTTAGGGGTTTCGGGTTTGGTTAGGTGGGTGGGTTCTAGGGTGAGGTTTAGTGAGCTAGGTTAGGTGATTAGGCTAGGATTAGGCTAGGTTTAGGGAAATTAACCTAGGTTTAGGAAAGGATTAGGGAAGTGGGTTAGGTGATTAGGTTGGGATTAGGCCGGGATTAGGGAAATAGGTTAGGTGATTAGGCTCAGATTAGGGGTGGATTAGGGTGGAAGGCTAGGATTAGGTGTTTTGGGTTAGGTTTAGGCGAAGGAGCTCCCTTTGCATGGCCCATAGACCTTAACCACATCATTTTGGTGCAGCCCTAGGTTAGGTTTTGGCTAATTACAAGCTTAAACCCACTCCATTAGGCTAACCCACATGATTAACCCCAAACTTGACACATAAGTCAAGCTTAATTACAACACACTTGATCTTATCCATCCCCACTCTCTCTCATGCCCATAATCCCACGTGAAATTCAATTGGGCCCCACCTCCATTTATGAGAAGGTGATGTGGGCCATGGATATGGATATTGGATTGGATCTCTGGATCCAAATCCAAATCCAAGTCCACATATGGGTTTGGATTGGGATCTGGATATATATGGTCCAGATCCGATCCAAACTGAACTCTGACTCCTTCTAGCTGTGTTCGAAACGGACGATTTGTGCGGGGTCTGACAGCATCAGCACTCCGTCTGCGTTGGGTCTTCGCCAACATGATCGTCTGCCTCCGTTTCTGCCTTCCGGAGATGACTTCAAATGACATTTTGATAATAACAGGGTCTTGGACATTCGAGATCCTGGGGGTATGGATTTGATACAAGAGTTGCTGTGCCGGGCTCGACATGTGCTCCGGTTCCGGGCTCTTCTTAGCTTTCTTGGTCCCGTCTGGATTAGGCCAAGCTGCTTCGGGGTTTCAAAAACGTGTTTTAAAAGGTTTTCAAAAGCCATATTATATATTTTTGAAATATGAAGTTTAAAACATATATACAGGGTTGTCTGGAAGGCTCCTGGGTTTCCAGACTCAAAATAGCCCTTTGGGACTGCTTGTACAAAACCAGATGAATTTGAGAAATTCGTAGGATTTCGGGGTGTTTACACTTGGGTCTGTCAAATAAGAGTGAAAGCTCAATGTGTGTGAGTGCTTGAATTGAAAGACAACGCACCCAACCTAAGCAAAACCCTTCAAAAATGGAAGTATATGTATATACTTATATATTAGGGGCTGATTAGGCCCATGTGTGTTCAAAATCGTGCACAACTAAGAGAGTGCACGTGTGTGGGTGTGCCAAGCCACGTTATTACAAGCGGGGGGAGACTATGCTCCGTTATTACAACCCCGTATCGAATTGAATCTCAAGCAAGTATACAACTAAAGACCGAGTTAGGCACTTACTGGTAGCTGCTCCGTAGAGGCCTTGCTTGAGCGTGGGCTTGGCCTTCGCCTTGGGCTGCAAAAGGGAGCTCCGCGAGGTTGAGCGACAAGGGGTGCTGGCCGGCTGCAAATGGGGCGTGGGATAGGCGCCTTGAAGGTGGCCGGCTGCAAGCAAGGATGTCGCCTTGATGTGGGGGATTAAAGGGGCTAGGTAAGGTAACTTGGGGGAGTGTAGTGTTAGGGGAGTATGGCACTAAGGGATGTTTAAGGGAAGACCGAATGGGACACCTAGGGGAAAAGAGATGGCTGGCCGAATGGAAGGGATAGTCGGTTGGAGTGGCCGACTAGGGGAATGTGGTGGTGGAGGGCTGCTAGGATAGCTATGGGTGGAGTATGGGAAGGAAGCTAGGTAGGTGATGGGGCTAGGTGGTAGTGGGGGTAGTGGGTGTAAGGGAGTGCTAGGGGCTAGGATTAGGCTAGGTTTAGGGAAATTAACCTAGGTTTAGGGAAGGATTAGGGAAGTGGGTTAGGTGATTAGGCTCATATTAGGGGTGGATTAGGGTGGAAGGCTAGGATTAGGTGTTTTGGGTTAGGTTTAGGTGAAGGAGCTCCCTTTGCATGGCCCATAGACCTTAACCACCTCATGTTGGTGCAGCCCTAGGTTAGGTTTTGGCTAATTACAAGCTTAAACCCACTCAATTAGGCTAACCCACATGATTAACCCCAAACTTGACACACAAGTCAAGCTTAATTACAACACTCTTGATATTATCCATCCCCACTCTCTCTCATGCCCATAATCCCATGTGAATTTCAAGTGGGCCCCACCTCCATTTATGAGAAGGTGATGTGAGCCATGGATATGGATATTGGATTGGATCTCTGGATCCAAATCCAAGTCCACATATGGGTTTGGATTGGGATCTGGATATATATGGTCCAGATCCGATCCAAACTGAACTCTGACTCCTTCGAGCTGTGTTCGAAACGGACGATTTGTGCGGGGTCTGACAGCATCAGCACTCCGTCTGCGTTTGGTCTTCGCCAACATGATCGTCTGCCTCCGTTTCTGCCTTCCGGAGATGACTTCAAATGACATTTTGATAATAACAGGGTCTTGGACGTTCGAGATCCTGGGGGTATGGATTTGATACAAGAGTTGCTGTGCCGGGCTCGACATGTGCTCCGGTTCTGGGCTCTTCTTAGCTTTCTTGGTCCCGTCTGGATTAGGCCAAGCTGCTTCGGGGTTTCAAAAACGTGTTTTAAAAGCTTTTCAAAAGCTATATTATATATTTTTGGAAATATGAAGTTTAAAACATATATACAGGGTTGTCTGGAAGGCTCCTGGGTTTCCAGACTCAAAAATGGCCCTTTAAGGCTGCTTGTACAAAACCAGGTTTGTTTTAAGAAATTTGTGAGATTTCGGGGTGTTTACACAACCCTAGGAAGGTTGTATATGTGAAGGGGCCTCCCAAAGCAGGCCCCCTCCCGATTCTAACCCTTCTAGGAAAACCCAAGCGTTCCCTATTTCCAAAGCCCTTGGACAAGAGGCCGTATGAGCACAATATGGACGATAGCATGTTCCAGGACCACGACTTGTATCAAACTTTTTCAAAAAACAAAAAAGTCGTGGAACATGTTGTTGAACATGGGCTACACACCCTACAAGAGTCTAGGGGCACAGAACCAAGGTCTCCTAGAGCCCATACTTCCTAGGGCCAATCCAAGCCGATACAGGATCAGCTATACTCCCCGAATACCGCCGGAGCCACCCCCTGTGACCACCTGGGTCAAGGGTGCCCTAGAACCTGTCTTAGAAGAGACCTACGATTTAGATCTCCTATTCCGAGTCTAACCCGTAGTGTTTTCCCCTTTGTAGGTATGACGGAAGATCCCTTTTCTAAAAATACAAAAACATTTGAAAAGCTTAAAATCAAAAAAATCGAAAAACAAGAAAAACCAAAAACAATGGAAAAACAAAAACTCGAAAATAGAGTGCTTTGTATAGTTCCCAAGGTTCTTGTTTTACAAAAACCCAAAAAAATTGAAAAATTGGAAAATACCAAAAAGATTTTGTACATAGCTGCTCCTGGTAGGACTTTGGCAAAAGAAAAGGATTTCGAAAGAAACGTCATCTGCATAGCCAGACCAAAATTTTCGAAATCACTTGAAAATCCAAGTACAAAACCAGGTCATTTTGAAAACCACACATCAAATTCCCTTGGGTCTATAGCCCACGAGAATGATCAAAGCCCAGAAGTGGATCCCCTTGAGGAAGATCTCACTTCTGAGCTCCCAGAATTTCATAAAATTCTCGATTTTGAAAGACCCTCCCAATCAGTAGGAGGAGATTTCATAGAAGTAAACCTAGGGGATGATTCCAATCCCAAATCCATCAAAATAGGTGCATGCTTGCATGAAACTGAAAGGTTAGCATTCATTGCATTTCTACGAACCTATTTAGATGTGTTTGCATGGACGTATGAAGACATGCCGGGCATAGATCCCAGCATTGTCCAACATCGTCTTCCCTTAGATGCAGGTGTAAAACCCATAAAGCAGAAGCTTAGGAAAATACACCCGAATGTACACACGCAAGTCAAAGAGGGTTTAGAAGATCTGCTAAAAGCCGGATTTATAAAACCCATTGCGTATTCTGATTGGTTGTCAAACATCGTTGTAGTTCGAAAAACCTATGGGAAAATTCGAATATGCATCGATTTCAGAAACCTGAATAAGGCCACTCCAAAGGATAATTATCCTTTACCAAACACAGATTTGATAGTCGATAGTACTGCAAATCATGAAATGTTTTCGTTTATGGATGGCTATTCAGGCTATAATCAAATCAAACTAAGTCCATGAGATCAGGGTAAGACTGCCTTCACAACCCCATGGGGCACGTACTGCTATACAGTCATGCCCTTTGGTTTGAAAAATGCCGGCGCAACATACCAATGAGCCATGATCACGATCTTCCATGATCAGATTCATGAGCTCATAGAAGTGTATGTAGATGATCTCTTGGCAAAATCCAAAACCCGATGCACTCACATCGAATATTTACAAAAGATTTTCGAAAGGCTTAGGCTTTACAAAGTAAAGCTAAACCCTCAAAAATGTGTGTTCGGAGTAGAATCAGGGAAGCTTCTAGGCTTTATGGTGAGCCAAAGGGGAATAGAAGTCGACCCCTCTAAGTGTCGAGCCATCATAGACATGGCTCCACCCTCCAATCTCACCCAAATCCGTAGCCTCCAGGGTCGTTTATAATTCGTTCGCCGATTCATATCGAATCTGGCCACTAGATGCGAACCTTTCAACAAACTGTTAAGGAAGGGCACGAAGTTCTTATGGGATGACGAATGCCAGAAGTCCTTCGAGAGACTGAAGGCATACTTGGTTAATCTCCCCGTTTTGAACCCTCCAAAGCAAGGAAAACCGCTTTTATTATACATCTCCATGCATGTGAATGCTTTAGGAGCCCTGTTATCTCAATACGAGGATGACACCCATAAGGAGTATGCCATCTACTACATTTCGAAAACCCTCTTGGCTTATGAACGAAATTATCAAGCCATGGAGAAGACGTACTTGGCCCTAGTCTAGGCCTGCCAGAAATTCAGACACTATTTCCTAGATCATTAGATCTGGATAGTGTCCAAGCTTGATCCAATCAAGCACTTGTTCGAAAAACCCATTCTCACGGGTAGATTGGGCAAATGGCAACTCCTTCTAATGGAGTATGATCTGAAATACCATCACCAGATTTCCATTAAGGGGCAAGCCCTAGCAGATTACGTGGCTGATTTCCCCTTAGAGGACACATATCCCACTCTTGTTGAAATGCCTGATGAAGGCATATTGCAAAACCATTTTCAAAACCACATTTTGGCAAATTCTTTCGAAAACCAAGTGTGAAAGATGCACTTCGATGGGGCACGAAACCAACGAGGGGCTGGTGCTGGGGTCATCCTAATCTCTCCTGAAAAGGGCGAAATTCCCATAGCAGTCCGCTTAGATTTCGAATGTTCCAACAACGTAGCTGAGTATGAAGCACTCATACAAGGCTTAAGAATTTTGAAAACTCTAGGGGCATCATGCATCGAGGTCTTTGGAGATTTGCTCCTTGTTATAAGCCAGGTTTTAAAAATTTGGCAAGTACGTAATGAAAAACTACTTCCATATCATGAGTTGGCCACTCGATTGGTCCAGTCCTTCCAATCGTGTAAACTCACACACGTAGGAAGAGAGGACAATGGCATCGCCGATGCCCTCTCCTCCTTGGGTTCAGCCCTGATGGTCGATCCCATTTCAGGGACCAGATCTTTGGAAATATGGCATGCGCCCCACCCATCCACACACGACTTGGATATTTGCCAAAACAACCCAGAGTCTATTGAAAAACCCTGGTTTTATGACATCAAACAGTTTTTAGAAAATGGGGGATTCACCGAGGATGCCACATCCAAAGATAAGGCATTCATTGGTAAGATTTCGACCCGATACACCATTCTGGGTGGGGTTTTATACAAAAAGAGTTTTACCGGCATTCTGCTTAGGTGTATCGACCTAGAGGAGGCTAGGATAGTGATGCATGAATTCCACGATGGAGAATGTGGAGGTCATGTTAATGCCAACATGATGGCAATGAAAATACTTAGAGGGGGCTATTTTTGGTCCACCCTGAAGAAGGATTGCCACGATCATGTTAGGAAGTGTCATCCATGTCAAGTGCATGGCCACGCCATTCATATCCCTTCATCTGCATTGCATTCCGTGGTCAGCCCCTGGCCATTTACCATGTGGGCGTTTGACATAGTAGGCCCAATATTTCCAAAGGCCTCGAATGGGCATCGATTTATTTTAGCTGCCACGAAGTATTTCTCCAAGTGGGTAGAAGCCATTTCCCTAACCAACGTGATGGGGCAATGTAAACACCCCGAAATCCCACGAATTTCTTCAAAAACAACCTGGTTTTTATACAAGCAGCCCCAAAGGGCCATTTTTGAGTCTGGAAACCCAGGAGCCTTCAAGATAATCCTGTATATTTGTTTTAAACTTTATCTTTCAAAAACATATGATATGGCTTTTGAAAACCTTTTAAAACATGTTTTGAAACCCCGAAGTGGCTTGGCCCGATCAAGACAGGACCAGGAGAGCTGAGAAGAGCCCGGAACCGGAGCACACGTCGAGCCCGGCACAGCAACTCTTGTATCTGATTCACACCCCCAGGATCTCGAACGTCCAAGACCTTGTTCTTATCAAAATATCATTTGAAGTCATCTCTGGAAGGCAGAAACGGAGGCGGACGACCATGTTGGTGAAGACCCAACGTAGACGGAGTACTGATGCTGTCAGGCCTCGCACGAATCGTCCGTTTCGAACCCAGCTCGAAGGAGTCAGAGTTCAGTTTGGATTGGATCTGGACCATATACATCCAGATCCCAATCCAAACCCATATGTGGATTTGGATCCAGAGATCCAATCCAATATCCATATCCATGGCCCACATCACCTTCTCATAAATGGAGGTGGGGCCCACTTGAAATTCACGTGGGATATTGGGCATGAGAGAGAGTGGGGATGGAAAATATCAAGAGTGTTGTATTAAGCTTGACTTGTGTGTCAAGTTTGGGGTTAATCATGTGGGTTAGCCTAATTGAGTGGGTTTAAGCTTGTAATTAGCTAAAACCTAACCTAGGGCTGCACCAACATGAGGTGGACAAGGTCTATGGGCCATACTAAGGGAGCTCCTTCACCTAAACCTAACCCAAAATGCCTAATCCTAGCCTAAACCCCTAATCCACCCCTAATCTGAACCTAATCACCTAACCCACTTCCCTAATCCCGTCCTAATCCCAACCTAATCACCTAACCCACTTCCCTAATCCTAGATTAATTTCCCTAATCCTAGCCTAAACCTAGCCTAATCACCTAACCTAGCTCACTAAACCTCACCCTAAAACCCAACCACCTAACCTAGCCCTAAACCCCTAAACCACCCCTAGCCCACAATCTACCCAAACCCCTAGTTTTCAAAATATCTGGCCCAACCCTTTCCAGCCCACCTTATCTACATACCACCCTACCTAAACCACCTAACCACTACCCCAAGCCCAGCCCTAACCGACCTACCCATCCCCTATTTAAACCCCCCCCCTTGGGGGCAGGTTTTGCAAGCTGGAACCCTCACTTCACCCAGCCGGGCCCTCTCCTTCTCCCATTTCCACACCTAGCCGGGACCACTCTCCATCACCTCCGCCTGCTCCACCTGCTCCACCAGCTCTACCTGCACCGCCACCTTCTCTCTTCCATCCACCACCACCTCACCCAGCCGGACGCCACCACCTTCACCCAACCGAACCAGCCAAGCTCCCACATCCGGCTGCTTCTCTTTGCCTTCCACCGCCTCTCCCCATTCGGTAAGTACCCTGCACTTTACCTAGCTCCTTCTCTACTCCCTCTCCACTCCCAGCCACCCACCATACCATCACCTTACCTACACAACAACCCCTCGCCGCCACCACTCCCACTCGGCCAAACCTTAACCGCCCCAGCCATTTGCCCCCACCTAACTCCCCTCA
Source organism: Brasenia schreberi (assembly GCA_036023115.1). NCBI lineage: Eukaryota > Viridiplantae > Streptophyta > Magnoliopsida > Nymphaeales > Cabombaceae > Brasenia > Brasenia schreberi. The sequence continues at coordinate 17,677,360 of JAYKKT010000059.1, forward strand.
ACTACACCCGACCACCCTATTAGATTTCCTAAGACCTGCCCATAACACTCCCTTACACCTACTATCCCCACTATCACCTAGCCCCATCACCTAACTAGCTACCTTCCCATACTCCAACCTTAGTCATCCTAGCAGCCCGCCACCACCACATCTTCCTAGTCGGCCACTCCAACCGACTATTCCTTCATTCGGCCAGTCATCACCATTCCCCTAGGTGTCCCATTCGGCCTTCCCATAAACTCCCCTTTAGGTCCACTTTCCCTAAACACTCGACTCTCCTAGTGACCCTAAACACTCACTTGGTCCAACCCCTTTAACCCCCCACATCGAGGCGACATCCACTTGCAATCGGCCACCTTTGAGGCGCCTATCCCGCGCCCCACTTGCACCCGACCAGCACCTTTGTTCACCCACCCTCGCGGAGCTCCCGTTTGCGGCCCAAGGCAAAGGCCAAGCTCACGCTCAAGCAAGGCCTCTACGGACCAGCTACTTGTAAGTGCCTAAACTCGGTCTTTAGTTGTATACTTGCTTGAGATTCAATTTGATACGGGGTTGTAATAATGGAGCGTAGTCTCCCCCCGCTTGTAATAACGTGGCTTGGCACAACCACACACGTGCACTTTCTTAGTCGTGCACGATTTTGAACACACACGGGCCTAATCAGCCCCTAATACATAAGTGTATATATATATATACTTTCATTTTCGAAGGGTTTTGTTTAAGTTGGGTGCGTTGTCTTTCAATTCAAGCACTCTCACACACATTGAGCTTTCGCTCTTATTTGAAAGACCCAAGTAAGGGCCGACCTATACTATTTGGGTTTTATTTCATGTCGTGTGAGTAAGTCTTTCAATTCAAGCACTCTCACACACATTGAGCTTTCGCTCTTATTTGAAAGACCCAAGTAAGGGCCGACTTATACTATTTGGGTTTTATTTCATGTCGTGTGAATAAGTCTTTCAATTCAAGCACTTTCACACACATTGAGCTTTCGCTCTTATTCCCAAGACCTTAGTAAAGGCCTTATTGCAATTATATTTGGGTTTCATTTATGTCGTGTGCGTAGTACTTCAATTCAAGCACTCCCACACACATTAAGCCTTCGCTCTTACTCCCCAAGACCTTAGTCAAGGCCATACTGCAATTTATATTTGGGTTTAATTTCATGTCGTGTGTGTAAGTCTTTCAATTCAAGCACGCACCCACATTGAGCCTTCGCTCTTATTTGCAAGACCCGAGTAAGGGCTCATATACATAATCTATATGCATATCTCCCTTCGGTTATTTCCCTTCGGTTATTTCCCTTCAGTCATTTCCCTTCAGTATTGTCTTTACACTTCGGGTTTTCCCTTTGGAGTAGCGTGAGTTTGCATTGCATCTACGCCATACCACGAGGTAGGATGCATATTGCATCGAAGCAAGCCCCGCTCGAATTCGCCCATGTAGTGGAGTGTTCATAACACACAAACTAGGTGGCCCGAAAAGGGATAAAAGAAAAGACTTAGGCACAAAAGTAGAGTTTTCAAAAATTATTTGGTGACATTCCAAAAATCCTTGGCTTACAAAATAAGGCCTTGTTAAAAATTGCAAAATATTTTTAAATGGTAGATGCTATTAGGAAATGGGATGATCTTGGTTAAATCGAGTAGCCAAAGGGATAAGTTTTCCCCCATTTCACTTCTCTTTCAAAAGAAAAATTGGCAAAAAAAAAAAAGAATACAAAAACTCCTCCGAAAGAGGTCTTTCTTTCAAATAGAAAGAGAGAATACAAAAATTCCTCCAAAAGAAGTCCTTTCTTTGAATGAAAAAGAAAAAAAGAAAGAGGGAATACAAAAAAATCCTCCCAAAAAAAAAAGAGGCCCTCCATATTGATAGAAAAGCCAAAACTCAAAAAGAGTAATTTTCCATCTCTTTGCATTAAACCACAGGACGCTTCAGAAGACATCGTGATAATTCTTTCCCAAATTTCTACAACTTATCCAATGTTGAAAGGTTTATCTATGAAAATCCTAAAGTAGGAATAGAATCTACTTATTTGGATTTCATTTTGTTTGAGAATTAGACTTTGTTGTGTGGAAAATAGAATTTTGAAATGTTTTCCAAAATTTCCTACAAAAACCTCTACTAAGTAGTAGGTATTGAAACCCAAATGAGGGGAAATATGAAAGATTGGAAGTCCTTTTGATTGAAGCTAAAAGGAGTTCTCTTTTTGAAAATGAATTTTGAAAACCCGAAATGTCAAATGACATGGGGATTATCTTACTTGGGGTAGCCGGCCTTCATAGGCTTCTCCTCAAGCTCATTCATCTTTTAAGTGAGTTTCTAAAACCTCACACCTCATTTGCATCACCCATGAATGTATACATCCAAAGTCTTCCATGCATGATCATGTTTAGGACAGATACCCAATGTAGGTCAAGTCCCCTTTGGCTAAAATCCCCTCCTCTATAATCCAAGGAACAAAGTTTATGAAATAAATAATGATCTATATTCTCAAGAATAATTTGGGGAGTAAATAAAAAAGGAGTGTTTTCTTCTTTGCCATTATCCAAATAAATTTGGATTAATGCCAAAGAGGGGCATCTGTAAACACCCTAAATCAAATTCTTTTCAAACACTCCAATTTCGAAAGCCCAAACGATTTAAAACCTTTTGCTTTAAAATGAAGATTTTAAATATTTTAAAAGGTTTCAAATTAAAGGTTTTAAATTAAAGTTAAAGGAACAAATCCCGGATGATTTGAATGAATCAGGCGAACAGGTGGGGCCCACTTTAAGCCAGGATCGAGCTCACGAAGGATAAGTCCGGAAGCAAGGGAGGGGACTAAGTCCAAGTATATCTTCATCAAAACGCCAAATCAAATGGGCCAGCTCTCACAAGACAGCTCAAGTACTTATCATATCAAATCGAATTCAATCAACAATTTCCTAGAACCAAGTACCACATTTTGACCAAGGCTGGCCAGCTTTTGCAAGTTGAAAGGAATTGAATTTGCGGGTTGATTCCTAAGATTTATCAAGCTATATCCAACCTATGTATTAAAATAAATCAAACAAGGTGAAGACAGGCTACAAAGGAGGATGATAAGGCCTTGAATCAAGGCTAGTCAAGTACGTTCATATCCAAACGGCTAGGACAAAAGGCACATGGATGGAACCAAGGCCCAACCCACATGGCTCGTCCAACTTTGACCATGAGGGACCACCCAATCACGTGAAGATTGAAGGCCTTGAGGTTGGGTTAGATCTTGGATCACCCACCCCAAGGAAGGGCCTACAAGACCCACCCTTGGCTTATAAATTGAGGCCAAGAGTGGAGCGTAAGGATCATCTTGGAGAGCCACCTTGCATAGAGAATCAAAGTGCTGCAACCTTGGGGTTTTGTGAGAGTTTGAGAGCTGCTAGGGAAGAGCCTAGAGAGGGAAGGAAGTGTAGGATCTAGGCTAAGGCTTAAAGAGAGTTGAGTGATCAATCAAAGGAGGAAAGGGGCCAAGTGAGGGCCGACCACTACCTTGGAGGCCGATTGTGGTGTTAGTCTGGGTAAGTACTGCTCTAATTTCATTTTTCCACATCTCTTCTTTATATTCAATTCAAATGGGGTTGTATTAATGGAGCTTTGTCTCCCCCCATGATGTAATAGAAGTAGATTATGCTGAAATTTCCCTTTCTTTTGATTATACACTCTATGTGTTTGAGTTCTTGATTCTACCTCTCTATATTCTATAAACATTCTATATTCTCTAATCCCCTCTGTTTAATCTATCAAGTATATTTCAATTCATTTCCCTTCAGCAATTTAATTCATGATGTTGTGTTGTTGTATTTTAATTCGTGTGAGTTATGCATCACATATGTTCTAAAAACTTGAAATCTAGTTTTCATCATCTCTGCATACATTGATTGCTTGATTTTTTAATTGTCAAATCTCTGCTCCAATGATTCCGAAACTCTACATACTTCTTCTACACAAATTCTCACTTTTAATAAAATTTGCAAGAATTTTAGGGTCGTGAAACCTTGTAATTAAAACTGTGCAAAATCAGAAAAAAATTTGTAAATTATGTGTCCATTCAGTTTTCCTACAACAGAGCCTTGGCATTCATCCCATAACTCTGTTTGTAGGTGTCCAAAATCAATGATTGTTAATTCATTGAAAAGCTAACATCCATAGATTTCTAGCAAGAGTAAATTCATTAAATTTGGAACTCTAAGCACCGAGATACAGGCTCATCTTTGAGTCTTTGTATTTCTGTGACAAAACAATTCTGGGTGCTTGAGTAGAGGCACTTCCTAGATTTAATTCTGCAACAATACAACTTCGAATCACAATCTGAAAGATGTCCCAGACTCCACATCTAAGGCTTAGTCTTGTAAAATTTTGATGATTTTTGGAGGTCTGCAAGATATTTAAAAAGATTTGGGAATCAATTCTTGAAAATAGAGTTTTTTATTTCTCAAAACTTGTTTATTTTGAAACTTGAAATCAAGTGCACTTGTTTTTCATTTTTAACGCCTTTGCTTTTCACGTGAATTTGGAAGTCTCACCGATTTAGTTGGAATCCTTAAGCGCTTAAACTGACCCTTGAGTATCGGTTCAAGAAAGTCTAATGCGAAAAGAGCCCGCTTAGCCACAATCGCCCGCCAAATTTAATTTTTGCTAGTTTTTAGAAAACTAGCTAGTGTAAACACTCCGAATTTTCCAAAAATCCAAAACACAAAAAGCTCGTTTGAGCCAAAATAACAACCTATTTTAAAATGTGAAAATAGGTACAAAAGGCAAAAGAAGAGCACAAGCAAGAAGAGGATTCGAGCCCGGAATTTCAGAAGCCACCCCCTGCTCAAAAACAAAAGGAAAAAAAGCCTGTTTGGAGAAAAGCTCGACAAAAGGGTAAAAACATAATTTGGGTCAAAGGAAAAGCGCAAAGCAGCTCCAAAATGCAGAAAGAAGCCCAGTACCTAAGGAAGTCGACAGAAGTCCAAGACATGTCCCGTCAGAATGAAGAACGGAATCCGTGCGGCAATCTAAGTTCGATATCAACAGGAATCGGCGAGAAACCAAAACAGCAGACCAAAACGAACGCCAAAAAAGTCCTGAAAAGCAGAACACTGGTTGGAAGGAAGACTTGGGGAAGACCTAGGCGAGAGTTGGGCGTCCGATGAATCGAAGCCCGCTCGAAACCGACGGTGAAAAGCACCAGAAAGGACTAGAAAACCAAGGAGCAGAAGAAAAGTTCGGATTGGATCTGGACCCAAAATATCCAGATCCATATCCAAATTGTGTTTGGATTGGATCTGAATCTCAAAAATCCAAGATCCGAGATCCAAACCCAAATAAATATTTGGACTGGATTTGGATCTCAAAAATATCCGAGATCCACGATCCATATCCAAATAGAGTTTGGATTGGATCCGGATAGCCAGACCCAAATCCAAGACCCAAGATCCAATTAAAACCTCTATAAATAGAGGTGAGTGGGCTGGAAATCCATTCACGTGAACTCTCCAGGGAAGCTCCTCACGTGAGATAAAGGGGGGGATGAGAGAGAACGAGCCTTATAGGCCCAAAACTTTTTTTTGTTTGAGTTGGGATTGGCCCATGGAGGCAAGGGTTGCACCAAACGAGCGTCTTCTTCAAGCAAGCTGGGAGTGGAGATTGTGGTGGAGCTTGGCGGCTTGAGTGGTGGCTGGAGCAGTGCTGCAACTAGGTAAGCCCCTAAACCTAACCTAGACTCCCTCTTCCCTAACCTCTCTAGACCACCCAAACGTCCCCTAAAAAAGCCACCAAACCAGCCAAGTGCTGGCCGGTTTTCACCAAGTCTTCCACCCAAAACCCCCACCTTGCTAAGCCCTACCAAGAACCAAAGGAAAACCTAACCTAGCTCGGCCATTTGCTGGCCGAGACACCCACTTTTTCCGAGCAAAACCTTGGCTCGACCAAGATTTGGCCGAGCCCACCTAACTACCTCTCGTGTCCCACCCAAATACATCAAGGCCTGCCCTAAAGGAAGGCCAGCCAAGCCCAAGACAAAGGCCTGCTAGAGCAGGCCGTGTCCCACCCAAAAACATCAAGGCTTGCCCTAAAGGTAGGCCATACCTATCCAAGAAAACCACGGCCTGCAAGTGCAGGCCGTGTCCTCTTCAAAAAGCACCAAAGGCCTGCCCTAGTGGCAGGCCATTTACCTACCACAAACCCACGGCCTACTAGTGCAGGTCGTGTCCTTCATCAACCTAACAGGCATGCCATTGTGGCAGGCCACATGCTTACCTAAGTCAGCCAAACAGGCCGCCCCTTTTGCTGGCCGCCTGCCACCATGAACTAGTCCTAAACCTAAACCATGACTAGCCTAGGACAACCAACACCTAACCTAGGACTCAGCCCCAACTCTACCCTAAACTGAGTTCACTCGAGCCACCTTTGGCTCGAGTCACACAAGCAAAACTAAGGCCAAGGCTGGCCGGATCCTAAAGCAAAATCACTATCACTCGAGCCACCTTGGCTCGAGTTTCACAAGACCAAAACCTAAGGCCAAGTGCTGGTCGGATCCTAAACAAGAAAAAAAACCTATCACTCGAGCCAAGGTGGCTCGAGTCATGCCTTACCCAAACTGGCCCCAAGTAGCCCCAAGCCCATTATAGCTTGCAGCTCCTGGAACTCCAAGTCTCTCCAAGCTCTCAAGCTCTCTGGCTTCGCTCCCACATGCCACGAGTGCTATAAGAAGAGGTGGATTCGCTCCTTGTACAATCCTAAATCAAGAACCTGGAAAAGTGTAAGTCGTTTGTGTAGACGTAGAAAATCTCCGCTTCCTGGTTCTTAGGCCTGGAGCGAACCTTTTCGTGTGTCTAAGTCCTATTTAAATAAACAGGGCGTGCCAACTAGCTTACCTAAGCTAGCGAAGATATATTCTAGAACCTGACTTCTAACGTGGCGACTGTGAGCAAGCAAGCTCTTGTCGTCGCAGACCTTCTTGCACCGATGCGCAAGGGTCAGTCTGTACGCTTTTAAAGATCGAGTTTTGGATATAAGGACCTACGAAAGCGGTTCGAGGTGTTTGATTCGGGTCTTGTTTGTGCGATTTTCAGATTTTAGATCACGTGGATTTGCACGTGCCTAAGTCTTTCTTTTTATCCCTTTACGGGCCACCTAGGTGTGTGTTATGAACACTCCACTAAATGTGGCAACTTTGAGCGGGAGTATGGGGTTTTGCTTTGATGCAATATGCGTCCTAACTCGTAGTATGGCGTATATGCAATGCAAACTCACGCTACTCCAAAGGGAAAACCCGAATTTAAAAGACAATACGGAAGGGAAATGACTTGAAATGTAAATGCCGAAGGGAAATTGCCGAAAGGAAATACGTATATAATGTATATATGGGCCCTTACTTGGGTCTTGCAAATAAGAGCGGAGGCTCAATGTGGGTGCGTGCTTGAATTGAAGTACTACACACACGACATGAAATAAAACCCAAATATAACTTGCAATATAGCCTTAACTAAGGTCTTGGGAATAAGAGCGAAAGCTCAATGTGTGTGAGTGCTTGAATTGAAGTACTACGCACACAACATGAAATTAAACCCAAATATAACTTGCAATATGGCCTTAACTAAGGTCTTGGGAATAAGAGCGAAAGCTCAATGTGTGTGAGTGCTTGAATTGAAGTACTACGCACACAACATGAAATTAAACCCAAATATAACTTGCAATATGGCCTTAACTAAGGTCTTGGGAATAAGAGCGAAAGCTCATTGTGTGTGAGTGCTTGAATTGAAGTACTACGCACACAACATGAAATTAAACCCAAGGATAGTATAACATGGCCCTTACTTGGGTCTTACAAATAAGAGCGAAGGCTCAATGTGTGTGAGTGCGAGAATTTAAAGACAACACACGCAACTCAAGCAAAACCCTACGCAACTTAAAGTATATACATAAATTTATATATAAAGGGCTGATTAGGCCCGTGTGTGTTCAAAATCGTGCACAACTAAGAGAGTGCACATGTGTGTAGATGTGCCAAGCCACGTTATTACAAGCGGGGGGAGACTATGCTCCGTTATTATAACCCCGTATCAAATTTATTTTAAGCAAGTCTACAACTAAGGACCGAGTTAGGCACTTACTTATAGCTGGTCCGGAGGTGACTTGCTTGAGCGTAGGCTTGGCTTCGCCTTAGGCTACAAGAGGGAGCTCCTCGGAGTTGAACGGCAAGGAGAGACGCTGGCCGGGTGACTCGAGTGCGTGGGAAGGGCGCCTTGAAGCTGGCCGGCTGCTAGGAGTGTGCTGCCTTGGTGTTTTGGGCTAAGGTGACTAAGGAGGGTCACTAAGGATGGGCTAGTATTAAGGAAGATAGTGCTAAAGGGGAACCTAAGGGAATGCCTAAGGGAAATGTATGGCTGGCCGAATGGATTTGATACAGTCGGTTGGAGTGGCCGACAAAGGGGAGCTTAGTGGTGGCCGGCTGCTAGGGTGGCTAGGGATGTTATGGATGGGAAGGGAGTTAGCTAGGGTGTTGTGGAAGGTGGGACTAAGGGCTGGTGGAGAGTGAAAGGGGCAGGTCCTAGGGAGCCAAGTAGGGTGGCCGAGTGTCACTAGGCGAAGGTAGAGTGTCGGATGGTGGAAATGGTTGAGGTCTGGCCGAATGGGTGAGGATGGCGGGTGGCTGTGGTGGGGTGATGTGGTGGTGGTATAGGTAGTTGAGAGTGGAGGGGGAGTGAAGAAGAGGTGGAGCTAAGTGTAGGGTACTAACCGAAAGGGGAAGGAGTTGGCGGATGGAAGGGCAGTCGGGTGCTTCAGGTGGATGGGATTCAGCCGGGAGATGGTGGCGACGGGGAGCTTGCCGGATGGAAGTGGTGGTGTAGGAGGAGCTTGGCCGGGGGCAGTGGTGGTGCAGGTGGAAGGAGGTTGGCCAAGGTCGGCTGGGCCAAGATGGGTTGGAAGTCATTGAAAAACCCGTCCCTTAGGGGGGGGGGGGTTATATAGGTTGGTGAAGGGCAGTTGGGGCTGGTTTTGAGGAGGTGGTAAGGTGGTTTAGGTGGTGGTGGTGTGGTGATAAGGTGGGCTGGTTTTGGGGAGGGGCCAGATATTTTAATACAAGGGGTTTTAGGTAGATGGTGTGCTAGGTTTAGGTGCTGTGGTTTAGGGGTTTAGGGTTTGTAAACACCCCGAAATCCCACGAATTTCTTAAACGAATCTGGTTTTATACAAGCAGCCCCAAAGGGCCATTTTTGAGTTTGGAAACCCAGGAGCCTTCCAAACAAACCCTGTATATATGTTTTAAACTTTATCTTTCAAAAACATATAATATAGCTTTTGAAAACCCTTTTAAAACTCGTTTTGAAACCCCAAAGTGGCTTGGCCCGATCAAGACAGGACCAGGAGAGCCAAGAAGAGCCCGGAACCGGAGCACCTGTCAAGCCCGGCACAGCAACTCTTGCATCTGATTCACATCCCAGGATCTCGAACGTCCAAGACCCTGTTCTTATCAAAAAAGCATTTGAAGTCATCTCCGGAAGGCAGAAACGGAGGCAGACGACTATGTTGGCGAAGACCCAACGCAGACGGAGTACTGATGCTGTCAGGCCCCGCACGAATCGTCCGTTTCGAACCCAGCTCGAAGGAGTCAGAGTTCAGTTTGGATTGGATCTGGACCATATATATCCAGATTCCAACCCAAACCCATATGTGGACTTGGATTTGGATTTGGATCCAGAGATCCAATCCAATATCCATATCCATGGCCCACATCACCTTCTCATAAATGGAGGTGGGGCCCACTTGAAATTCACGTGGGATATTGGGCATGAGAGAGAGTGGGGGTGAAAAATATCAAGAGTGATGTATTAAGCTTGACTTGTGTGTCAAGTTTGGGTTTAATCTTGTGGGTTAGCCTAATTGAGTGGGTTTAAGCTTGTAATTAGCTAAAACCTAACCTAGGGCTGCACCAACATGGGGTGATCAAGGTCTATGGGCCATGCTAAGGGAGCTCCTTCACCTAAACCTAGCCAAAAATGCCTAAACCTAGCCTAAACCCCTAATCCACCCCTAATCTGAACCTAATCACCTAACCCACTTCCCTAATCCCGGCCTAATCCCAACCTAATCACCTAACCCACTCCCCTAATCCTTCCCTAAACCTAGATTAATTTCCCTAATCCTAGCCTAAACCTAGCCTAAACCACCTAACCTAGCTCACTAAACCTCACCCTAAAACCCAACCACCTAACCTAGCCCTAAACCACCCTTAGCCCACGATTTTCCCAAACACCTAGTTTTAAAATATCTGGCCCAACCCCATCCAGCCCACCTTATCTACATACTACCCTACCTAAACCACCTAACCACTACCCACAACCCAGCCCTAACCGACCTACCCATCCCCTATTTAAACCCCCCTCATTGTGGGCGGGTTTTCCAAGTGGGAACCACTCCACCACCCAGCCGGGCCCTCTCCTTCTCCGATCTCTCACCCGTCTTCCCAGCAGCTCCAGCTCCTCCACCAGCCGCTACCTGCTCCGCCACCTTCCCTCTTCCGTCCACCACCACTGCCCCCCCAGCTGGACGTCACCACCTTCCCCCCAACTCCACCAACCGACAGCTACCTGCCCGCCACTCTCCCACTCCATCCGCCACTCCTTCCCATTCGGTAAGTCCCCCTAACTCCCTCAAAACCACTCTCTACCACCTCTCCACTCTTAGCCACCCATCTTCCCCTTAGCTCCACCTCTTTCCCGGCACCATCTAAGCCTAGCCGAACCTAGGATAACCCAAGTGGCTGGCCACTGCTTAGCCACCATCTCCCATTCGGCCGACCCCCCCTAGGTGTCCTATTTGGCCTTCCCACTAGCTCACCTTTTAGGGCCAGTTTCCCTAAGTACCTAACTTCCCTAGAGACCCTAAGACCCACTTAGTCAGCCACTCTAAACTCCCTACGTGGAGGCGCCACCTACTTGCCACCGGCCCCCTTCGAGGCATCCATCCCGCGCCCCATTTGCAGCCGGCCAGCACCCTTGAGCACATACCTTCGCGGAGCTCCCGTTTGCAGCCCAAAGCCAAGCCTACGCTCAAGCAAGACCTCTACGGACCAGCTACTCGTAAGTGTCTAAACTCGGTCTTTAGTCATACGCTTGCTTGAAATTCAATTTGATACGGGGTTGTAATAACGGAGCCTAGTCTCCCCCCGCTTGTAATAACGTGGCTTGGCACAACCACACACGTGCACTCTCTTAGTCGTGCACAACTTTGAACACACACGGGCCTAATCAGCCCCTAATATATAAGTGTACGTATATATTTCATTTTCGAAGGGTTTTGTTTAAGTTGGGTGCGTTGTCTTTCGATTAAAACACTCTCACACACATTGAGCTTTCGCTCTTATTTGAAAGACCCAAGTAAGGGCCGACCTATACTATTTGGGTTTCATTTCTTGTCGTGTGGGTAGTCTTTCAATTCAAGCACTTTCACACACATTGAGCCTTCGCTCTTACTCCCAAGACCTTAGTAAAGGCCTTATTGCAGTTATATTTGGGTTTCATTTATGTCGTGTGTGTAGTACTTCAATTCAAGCACTTTCACACACATTGAGCCTTCGCTCTTACTCCCAAGACCTTAGTAAAGGCCTTATTGCAGTTATATTTGGGTTTCATTTATGTCGTGTGTGTAGTACTTCAATTCAAGCACTCTCACACACATTGAGCCTTCGCTCTTACTCCCAAGACCTTAGTCAAGGCCATACTGCAATTTATATTTGGGTTTAATTTCATGTCGTGTGTGTAAGTCTTTCAATTCAAGCACGCACCCACATTGAGCCTTCGCTCTTATTTACAAGACCCGAGTAAGGGCTCATATACATAAGATATATACATATTTCCCTTCTGTTATTTCCCTTCTGTTATTTCCCTTCTGTTATTTCCCTATTGTTATTTCCCTTCAGTATTGTCTTTACATTTCGGGTTTTCCCTTTGGAGTAGCGTGAGTTTGCATTGCATCTACGCCATACCACGAGGTAGGACGCATATTGCATCGAAGCAACCCCCGCTCGAATTCGCCCATGTAGTGGAGTGTTCATAACACACAAACTAGGCGACCCAAAAAGGGATAAAAGAAAAGACTTAGGCACGTGCAAATCCACGTGATCTAAAACATGCAATCGCATCTTAAAAACCCGAAATAGACACCTCAAACCGTTTCGTAGACTTTCTCCCCAAAAACTCGATTTTTGCAAAAGCGTACAGACTGACCCTTGCGCATCGGTGCAAGAAGGTCTGCGACGACAAGAGCTCACTTGCCCACAGTCGCCACGTTTAGAAGTCAGTGTTAATATATCTTCGCTAGCTTAAGTAAGCTAGCTGGCACGCCCTGTTTGTATATCTAGGCCTTAGACGCACGATAAGATCCACTCCAAGCCACGAAAGAGGTGAAGAGGCGGGGATTTTCGCGCGTCTACAGAGATTGGCACGCCCGGTGGGACGTGAGCCTTTTCAAAAAGTCGAGTTTACTTGTAGAAGTCTTGCGAAAATTTTATAAAGGTGTCGTTTTAACTTGTTTTCTTTGCTTTTACTTAGGAAATTTTGAAAAGCTTGAAAAGCATGTCAAAATCCAATCCAAGTGAAGTGTCGAGCCAAGGCTCATGCGCATCAAGTTCTCACTCTAGGAGGATTTTCAAAAACAAAATAAAACTAGATGAAATCGAGGACTTGAGAAGGGAATTTGAGGCCAAAATCGATGCTCTCAGCCAAGAGGCTGAAGTAGGCGATTCGTGTTCATCAAACGGTGAACAAAGGCCTAAAAAGAAAATTGAAAAACCTCGCAAGCAAAAAGAGGCCTCCGTAATGGAAGGCAACCAATACCACGAGTCCTTCACACAAAAGGACCGTAAAGCCCTACAGCAGCTGCTGAAAGGGCAAAATAAGAGAAAAGAAGCTACGCCCTGTTTGATTTCCTTCCTATGGATTACGAAACAGACAGTGACGATGAAATACCGAACTTCCATCGGTATGATGGCATGGGAGACCCTAGGTCTCACTTGCAGCTTTTCTCACGTCGAGCCCATAAGAAGAAAAAGGACTCGATGAAATGGGTGTATTGGTTCCCCCTATCCCTTAAAGGCACAGCTGCCAAATGGCTGGCTTCCTACGACTTAAGCCAGTTCGCTACTTTTGAAGAGTTAGCGAACTGCTTCATGCAAAGATTTGCACACAACGTGGAAGTCACGCCAACCCTGAATACCTTAAGGGATACAAAGCAAGGCATGAACGAAGACGTGCATGCCTTCATTATAAGATGGAGGTCTCTTTTAGGCCAAGTGCGAGAGCCTATATCCGAAGGATGCGCAGTAATGCTCATCCTGGATAATTTCAAAAGCGAGTTAAAAACCCTTCTCTCGCTCCATGAGATTTTAACTTTCCATAAGTTGATCAAAAAGGCCTCCCTTTTCGAAACCAACTTGCGAAAAGGGACATACGACCACTTATGGAAAGGAAGTGTCGTTCCCAAAACACGTGTGGAAAAGCCCATCGCATATGGGCTACCCACAACGGACAAAGGGGCAAAGCCCCATAAAATCGCCAATGTCCGGGTGGATCCAGGCATGGCGGGCACTTCTAAAAATTTTGAAAAAATAGAAAATAAGAGAGAACGCAATTTTTCAAAACCAATTGAAAAACGGGAGTACACTCCGCTGGGGCAACCTGTGTCGGAGGTCCTAGACCTCCTACTTGCCCAGGGCATGATCGAACTCCCTGAAATCCCCGAAGGAGTCACGTCCAAAGGGGGGTATTTAAACCGATTTTGCAAGTATCATCGGCTCAAAGGCCATGATACCAAATGGTGCTTCTCTCTTCTAAATAAAATTGAGAACTTGATAGCGGAGGGCCGGCTCCAGGTCACTGCGGAATCTGAGCCACCTCAAGCTATCTTCAAGGAACCCTTTCCCAAACACGCCAGTGGCAGTGGGAAAGGAAAGGAGGTATGTACCCTCACCATTTCCAAGGAACTAGCGCGAAAGCCCGAACCTGGTCGACCTGCTTGTGCGCCCATCCTTGTACTATACAAGAGGCCCGCCCAAGTCATCATCCGGGGACCACCAAAAGTGGAAACCCCGACAAAACCAGTTTTGAAAATCCAAGGTTCTCCTCAGCTCATCCTTAGAGCCAAGTTTAGCGCGAACCCTAGGCTGGTCGTGGGGGAAGTCACTAGATCCGGGAGGATCTACCAACCCCCGCACCTTCAAGGTGCTCAAAAGGTGGTCAGTGTGCCTGGCCCCTCAAAAGCATGTATCCCTAGTGGTCTGCCAAAAGCAGATAAGGACAAAATCATCCTAAATCCTTATGATTTTGAAAACCACCTTTTAAATATTCCTATTCACATGTCTATCCTAGAGCTTATCAAAACATCGCCTAGGCATAGACTTGTCTTAGAGAAAATTCTAGAAAGGGCCAAGGTTGATTCGAACATAAGTCCGGAGTCCTTGTCTGCCCAAGTGGCTTTGTTAGGAGCAAAATCGCCCATCACCTTTTCGGAAGATGATGTAGATAGACCCTACGAAACCCATAACCAGGCCCTGCATATCGAGGTGGTTCTAAACAACCACTCTCTGGACAGGTGCCTAGTCGATGGTGGAGGAGGGCTCAACATCCTTCCACTTCACGTGGCGTATAAAATTGGAGTCACCTTGACTTCAGTGAACCCAAGCCCCATCGTTATCACTGGATACGATGGGAATGCGTCTAGGCCTTTAGGATCCATCGAACTCCCAATGGAAACGGGAGGGATCGAACACACGGGGGTGTTCCATGTCTTGGACATCCACCCCCATTATAACCTGTTGCTGGGAAGACCCTGGATACACAGTTTGTGCGCTGTGCCATCCACCTTCCACAAATGTGTCAAGATCCCTTTTAGGGACCAAGTCGTAGTGATCCTAGGTGAGAGTCACCCACAGCTTCAGGGGATCATAAACTCCCCTTGTTTATCGAGCTCCCAGGCCCACGAGGCTAACCTGGGGCAAATTATGGTTGAGCCACCTCGGCTCGTGTTGAACAACCCTAGGAAGGTTGTATGTGTGAAGGGGCCACCCAAAGCAGGCCCCCTCCCGACTCTAATCCTCCTAGGAAAACCCAAGCGTTCCCTATTTCCAAAACCCCTGGACAAAAGGCCATACGAGCCTAATATGGACGATAGCATGTTCCAGGACCACGACTTGTATCCCATCTTTTCAAAAAACAAAAGGTCGTGGAACATGTTATTGAACATGGGCTACACGCCCTACAAGAGTCTAGGGGCACAAAACCAGGGTCTCCTAGAGCCCATCCTTCCTAGGGCCAACCCAAGCCGATATGGGATCGGCTATACTCCCCAAATACCGCCGGAACCACCCCCTGTGACCACCTGGGTCAAGGGTGCCCCGGAGCCTGTCTTAGAAGAGACCTATGGTTTAGACCTCCTATTCCGAGTCTAACCCATAGTGTTTTCCCTTTGTAGGTATGACGGAAGATCCCTTTTTCTAAAAATACCAAAAACATTTGAAAACTTAAAATCAAAAAAATCGAAAAACAAGAAAAGCCAAAAACAATGGAAAAACAAAAACTCGAAAAAAGTGTGCTTTGTATAGTTCCTAAAGTTCTTGTTTTACAAAAACCCAAAAAAATCGAAAATTTGGAAAATACCAAAAAGATTTTGTACATAGCCGCTCCTGGTATGACTTTGGCGAAAGAAAAGGATTTCGAAAGAAACGTTGTCTGCCTAGCCAGACCAAAAATTTCGAAATCACTTGAAAATCCAAGTACAAAACCAGGTTATTTTGAAAACCACGCATCAAATTCCCTCGGGTCTAAAGCCCACGAGAATGATCAAAGCCCAGAAGTGGATCCCCTTGAGGAAGATCCCACTTCTGAGCTCCCAGAATTTCATGAAATTCTCGATTTTGAAAGACCTTCCCAATCAGTAGGAGGAGATTTCGTAGAGGTGAACCTAGGGGATGATTCCAATCCCAAAACCATCAAAATAGGCGCATGCTTGCATGAAACTGAAAAGTTAGCATTCATTGCATTTCTACGAACCTATTTAGATGTGTTTGCATGGACGTATGAAGACATGCCGGGCATAGATCCCAGCATAGTCGAGCATCGTCTTCCCTTAGATGTAGGTGTAAAACCAATAAAGCAGAAGCTTAGGAAAATACACCCGAATGTACACACGCAAGTCAAAGAGGGTTTAGAAGATCTGCTAAAAGCCGGATTTATAAAACCCATTGCGTATTCTGATTGGTTGTCAAATATCGTTGTAGTTCGAAAAACCAATGGGAAAATTCGAATATGCATCGATTTCAGAAACCTGAATAAAGCCACTCCAAAGGATAATTATCCTTTACCAAACATAGATTTGATAGTCGATAGTACTGCAAATCATGAAATGTTTTCATTTATGGATGGCTATTCAGGCTATAATCAAATCAAACTAAGTCCACGAGATCAGGGTAAGACCGCCTTCACAACCCCATGGGGCACGTACTGCTATACAGTCATGCCCTTTGGTTTGAAAAATGCCGGCGCAACATACCAACGAGCCATGAACACGATCTTCCATGATCAAATTCACGAGCTTGTAGAAGTGTATGTAGATGATCTCTTGGCAAAATCCAAAACCCGATGCACCCATATCGAATGTTTACAAAAGATTTTCGAAAGGCTTAGGCTTTACAAAGTAAAACTAAACCCTCAAAAATGTGTGTTCGGGGTAGAATCAGGAAAGCTTCTAGGCTTTATGGTGAGCCAAAGGGGAATAGAAGTCGACCCCTCTAAGTGTCGAGCCATCATAGACATGGCTCCACCCTCCAATCTCACCCAAGTCCGTAGCCTCCAGGGTCGATTACAATCTGTGCGCCGATTCATATCGAATCTGGCAACTAGATGCGAACCCTTCAACAAACTGTTGAGGAAGGGTACGAAATTCTTATGGGATGACGAATGCCAAAAGTCCTTCGAGAGACTAAAGGCATACTTGGTTAATCCCCCCGTTTTGAATCCTCCAAAACAAGGAAAACCGCTTTTATTATACATCTCCGTGCATGTAAACGCTTTAGGAGCCCTGTTGGCTCAATACGAGGATGACCCCCATAAGGAGTATGCCATCTACTATATTTCGAAAACTCTCTTGGCTTATGAACGAAATTATCAAGCCATGGAGAAGACGTGCTTGGCCCTAGTCTGGGCCTGCCAGAAATTCAGACACTACTTCCTAGATCATGAGATCTGGATAGTGTCCAAGCTTGATCCAATCAAGCACTTGTTCGAAAAACCCATTCTCACGGGTAGATTGGGCAAATGGCAACTCCTTCTAATGGAGTATGATCTAAAATACCATCACCAGATCTCCGTTAAGGGGCAAGCCCTAGCAGATTACGTGGCTGACTTCCCCTTGGAGGACGCATATCCCACTCTTGTCGAAATGCCTGACGAAGGCATATTGCAAAACCATTTTCAAAACCACATTTTGGCAAATTCTTTCGAAAACCAAGTGTGGAAGATGCACTTCGACGGGGCACGAAACCAACGAGGGGCTGGTGCCGGGATCATCCTAATCTCCCCTGAAAAAGGTGAGATTCCCATAGCAGTCCGCTTAGATTTCGAATGTTCCAACAACGTAGCTGAGTATGAAGCACTCATACAAGGCTTAAGGATTTCGAAAACTCTAGGGGCATCATGCATCGAGGTCTTTGGAGATTCGCTTCTTGTCATAAACCAGGTTTCAAAAATTTGGCAAGTACGTAATGAGAAACTACTTCCATATCACGAGTTGGCCACTCGATTGGTCCACTCCTTCCAGTCGTGTAAGCTCACACACGTGGGAAGAGAGGACAATGGCATCGCCGATGCCCTCTCTTCCTTGGGTTCAGCCCTGAAGGTTGATCCCATTTCAGGGACCAGATCTTTGGAAATATGGCATGCGCCCCATCCATCCACACACGACTTGGATATTTGCCAAAACAATCCAGAGTCTATTGAAAAACCCTGGTTCTATGACATAAAACAATTTTTAGAAAATGGGGGATTCACCGAGGATGCCACATCCAAAGATAGGGCATTCATTCGTAAGATTTCGACCCGATACACCATTCTGGGTGGGGTCTTATACAAAAAGAGTTTTACCGGCATTCTGCTTAGGTGTATCGACCTAGAGGAGGCTAGGATAGTGATGCACGAGTTCCACGACGGAGAATGTGGAGGTCATGTTAATGCCAACATGATGGCGATGAAAATACTTAGAGGGGGTTATTTTTGGTCCACCCTGAAAAAGGATTGTCACGATCATGTTAGAAAGTGTCATCCATGTCAAGTGCATGGGCACGCCATTCATGTCCCTTCATCTGCATTGCATTCTGTGGTCAGCCCCTGGCCATTTACCATGTGGGCGTTTGACATTGTAGGCCCCATATTTCCAAAGGCCTCGAATGGGCATCGTTTTATTTTAGCAGCCACGGAGTATTTCTCCAAGTGGGTGGAAGCCATTTCCCTAACGAATGTAATGGGGCAACATGTGGTGGCTTTCATCCGGAGGAATATTTTGGCTCGATTTGGGGTTCCACGAGACCTTGTGTCTGACAATGGTACCCCATTCAAGAACGAGCGGATGGTTAAGTTGTGCAACACGTATGGCATAACTCACCACTTCTCCTCGCCCTACTACCCTCAAGGCAACGGCCAAGCCGAAGCCACAAACAAGACTCTCATTGGTATCATTGAGAAAACCTTAGAGAAGGGTAGGAGGTGGCATGAGAAGCTGGATGAAGCCTTATGGGCTTATAGGACTTCCATCCGGACTCCCACGAATGCCACACCATTCGAATTGGTCTATGGCACAAACGCCATTCTTCCCATTCATACCCAACTGCATTCATTCCATACATCCATTGCACTCGACCTCCCCCTAGAGACGCTCCAGCATGCTAGGATGGCCGAGCTAGATTTGCTAGATGAGAGGCGACTCCTTGCCATGGATCATGCTCGTGCATACCGGCAAAGGATAGCCCGACATTATAGCAAACACATGAGACCTCGCCACTTTGAAGTGGGAGATCTGGTCTTGAGAACCATCCACCATCGTGGCCCACACCCCCTAGGCAAGTGGCGCCCCAACTG
Source organism: Brasenia schreberi (assembly GCA_036023115.1). Lineage (NCBI taxonomy): Eukaryota > Viridiplantae > Streptophyta > Magnoliopsida > Nymphaeales > Cabombaceae > Brasenia > Brasenia schreberi. The sequence goes on from JAYKKT010000059.1 coordinate 17,696,493, forward strand.
GGATGGACCCTATGTTGTACGAGCAACCACTACGAACAATTCGTATTGGTTGATCGATGTAGAAGGTAGGAATTTAGCAGATCCTATCAATATTCAATACTTAAAGAAGTATCATGTGTAGGATCTGGATTAAATTCCAGTTTTTCGAAAATTTGAGAGGGATAGCTGCCCTAAGACGTGTAAATAAGGTGCAAAGGCGAACTCGTGTGACCCTAAGTGAGAGAATTCGCACTTGTGAAAGAGTGGAGTTTTCAAAATCGTGGTTGCATTTCAAAATCCTTCATCTTACAAAGAAGGGCCTAGTTCAACATAGCAAGATACTTGCAAGTAGTACGTGCTATTTCTAAATAGGCTGATCTGGAATGGATCGAGTGTAGGCTTGGGATAAGTCCTCCCCTCTTCTCTTCTCCTTCCAAAAGGAAAACAAAGGCCCAAATCAAAAGGGAATTTCCCATTTAAAGTCTCTTTCCAAAAGAAAGAAACCAGACGTGAAAAAGAAAAATCGATTCTCTTATGAAAAGAGGGATTAAAGAAAAAATACTCCCAAAGGGAGACCCTCTATGAAAAAAAGGAAAAAGAGGCCAAAAAGCTCAAAAAGAGCAGTTTTCCGCCTTCTATGCCTTAAACCACGGGACGCTTCAGAAGGGACCGTGGTATCTCTTTCCCATCCTTGGCTTATCCCAAGCTAAAGCATGGTTCATTTCAAGGAATCCTAAAGTAAAAATAGGATTTACTTACTTGAATTTCATCTTGTTTGAGAATTCGACGTTTCGAGTAAGGCGTAGGAATTTGAAATGAAGCTTGTTTTCTTATAAAACCTCCGCTAGATAAGCGAGTGTTAAGACTCAAACAGGGGCAAGCACGAAGAGCTTGAGATCCTTAGGATCGAGACTCAAGACAGTTGTCCCTTTTGTAAATAGCTTTTGTAAATAAGTTTTAAAAACCGAACATCGAACAGCATAGGGTTTTTGCTCACTTGGAGCAGTAGGCCTTGTAAGTCTCTAGAGTCCGACCACACCTGGTCTCTAGGAGGTCGCCACTCTTGGCACCACACCCATGTCATCTGCATTCCACGCATGGTACTTGCATGAACATGATCCCATTTAGGACCAGATTCCATAGTAAAACCCTTTGGCGTGATATCTCCTCCTACCAGAGTTTGTAAAATTGAGATTTTGCTAAAATGGGACGATCCCATATTCTTCGTGGCTAGATCTAGGGAGACATTAAAAGGGGTGTTTGTCATCTTTGCCCTTATCCAAATCTATTTGGACAAGGCCAAAGAGGGGCATCTGTAAACACCCCGAAATCCCACGAATTTCTTAAACGAATCTGGTTTTATACAAGCAGCCCCAAAGGGCCATTTTTGAGTTTGGAAACCCAGGAGCCTTCCAAACAAACCCTGTATATATGTTTTAAACTTTATCTTTCAAAAACATATAATATAGCTTTTGAAAACCCTTTTAAAACTCGTTTTGAAACCCCAAAGTGGCTTGGCCCGATCAAGACAGGACCAGGAGAGCCAAGAAGAGCCCGGAACCGGAGCACCTGTCAAGCCCGGCACAGCAACTCTTGCATCTGATTCACATCCCAGGATCTCGAACGTCCAAGACCCTGTTCTTATCAAAAAAGCATTTGAAGTCATCTCCGGAAGGCAGAAACGGAGGCAGACGACTATGTTGGCGAAGACCCAACGCAGACGGAGTACTGATGCTGTCAGGCCCCGCACGAATCGTCCGTTTCGAACCCAGCTCGAAGGAGTCAGAGTTCAGTTTGGATTGGATCTGGACCATATATATCCAGATTCCAACCCAAACCCATATGTGGACTTGGATTTGGATTTGGATCCAGAGATCCAATCCAATATCCATATCCATGGCCCACATCACCTTCTCATAAATGGAGGTGGGGCCCACTTGAAATTCACGTGGGATATTGGGCATGAGAGAGAGTGGGGGTGAAAAATATCAAGAGTGATGTATTAAGCTTGACTTGTGTGTCAAGTTTGGGTTTAATCTTGTGGGTTAGCCTAATTGAGTGGGTTTAAGCTTGTAATTAGCTAAAACCTAACCTAGGGCTGCACCAACATGGGGTGATCAAGGTCTATGGGCCATGCTAAGGGAGCTCCTTCACCTAAACCTAGCCAAAAATGCCTAAACCTAGCCTAAACCCCTAATCCACCCCTAATCTGAACCTAATCACCTAACCCACTTCCCTAATCCCGGCCTAATCCCAACCTAATCACCTAACCCACTCCCCTAATCCTTCCCTAAACCTAGATTAATTTCCCTAATCCTAGCCTAAACCTAGCCTAAACCACCTAACCTAGCTCACTAAACCTCACCCTAAAACCCAACCACCTAACCTAGCCCTAAACCACCCTTAGCCCACGATTTTCCCAAACACCTAGTTTTAAAATATCTGGCCCAACCCCATCCAGCCCACCTTATCTACATACTACCCTACCTAAACCACCTAACCACTACCCACAACCCAGCCCTAACCGACCTACCCATCCCCTATTTAAACCCCCCTCATTGTGGGCGGGTTTTTCCAAGTGGGAACCACTCCACCACCCAGCCGGGCCCTCTCCTTCTCCGATCTCTCACCCGTCTTCCCAGCAGCTCCAGCTCCTCCACCAGCCGCTACCTGCTCCGCCACCTTCCCTCTTCCGTCCACCACCACTGCCCCCCCAGCTGGACGTCACCACCTTCCCCCCAACTCCACCAGCCGACAGCTACCTGCCCGCCACTCTCCCACTCCATCCGCCACTCCTTCCCATTCGGTAAGTCCCCCTAACTCCCTCAAAACCACTCTCTACCACCTCTCCACTCTTAGCCACCCATCTTCCCCTTAGCTCCACCTCTTTGCCGCCACCATCTAAGCCTAGCCGAACCTAGGATAACCCAAGTGGCTGGCCACTGCTTAGCCACCATCTCCCATTCGGCCGACCCCCCCCTAGGTGTCCTATTTGGCCTTCCCACTAGCTCACCTTTTAGGGCCAGTTTCCCTAAGTACCTAACTTCCCTAGTGACCCTAAGACCCACTTAGTCAGCCACTCTAAACTCCCTACGTGGAGGCGCCACCTACTTGCCACCGGCCCCCTTCGAGGCGTCCATCCCGCGCCCCATTTGCAGCCGGCCAGCACCCTTGAGCACATACCTTCGCGGAGCTCCCGTTTGCAGCCCAAAGCCAAGCCTACGCTCAAGCAAGACCTCTACGGACCAGCTACTCGTAAGTGTCTAAACTCGGTCTTTAGTCATACGCTTGCTTGAAATTCAATTTGATACGGGGTTGTAATAACGGAGCCTAGTCTCCCCCCGCTTGTAATAACGTGGCTTGGCACAACCACACGCGTGCACTCTCTTAGTCGTGCACAACTTTGAACACACACGGGCCTAATCAGCCCCTAATATATAAGTGTACGTATATATTTCATTTCCGAAGGGTTTTGTTTAAGTTGGGTGCGTTGTCTTTCGATTAAAACACTCTCACACACATTGAGCTTTCGCTCTTATTTGAAAGACCCAAGTAAGGGCCGACCTATACTATTTGGGTTTCATTTCTTGTCGTGTGAGTAGTCTTTCAATTCAAGCACTTTCACACACATTGAGCCTTCGCTCTTACTCCCAAGACCTTAGTAAAGGCCTTATTGCAGTTATATTTGGGTTTCATTTATGTCGTGTGTGTAGTACTTCAATTCAAGCACTTTCACACACATTGAGCCTTCGCTCTTACTCCCAAGACCTTAGTAAAGGCCTTATTGCAGTTATATTTGGGTTTCATTTATGTCGTGTGTGTAGTACTTCAATTCAAGCACTCTCACACACATTGAGCCTTCGCTCTTACTCCCAAGACCTTAGTCAAGGCCATACTGCAATTTATATTTGGGTTTAATTTCATGTCGTGTGTGTAAGTCTTTCAATTCAAGCACGCACCCACATTGAGCCTTCGCTCTTATTTACAAGACCCGAGTAAGGGCTCATATACATAAGATATATACATATTTCCCTTCGGTTATTTCCCTTCGGTTATTTCCCTTCTGTTATTTCCCTTCTGTTATTTCCCTTCTGTTATTTCCCTTCAGTATTGTCTTTACATTTCGGGTTTTCCCTTTGGAGTAGCGTGAGTTTGCATTGCATCTACGCCATACCACGAGGTAGGACGCATATTGCATCGAAGCAACCCCCGCTCGAATTCGCCCATGTAGTGGAGTGTTCATAACACACAAACTAGGCGACCCAAAAAGGGATAAAAGAAAAGACTTAGGCACGTGCAAATCCACGTGATCTAAAACATGCAATCGCATCTTAAAAACCCGAAATAGACACCTCAAACCGTTTCGTAGACTTTCTCCTCAAAAACTCGATTTTTGCAAAAGCGTACAGACTGACCCTTGCGCATCGGTGCAAGAAGGTCTGCGACGACAAGAGCTCACTTGCCCACAGTCGCCACGTTTAGAAGTCAGTGTTAATATATCTTCGCTAGCTTAAGTAAGCTAGCTGGCACGCCCTGTTTGTATATCTAGGCCTTAGACGCACGATAAGATCCACTCCAAGCCACGAAAGAGGCGAAGAGGCGGGGATTTTCGCGCGTCTACAGGGTTTAGCTAGGTGGGTTGGTTTTGGGGTGAGGTTTAGTGAGGTGAGTTAGGTGATTAGGCTAGGATTAGGTTAGGTTTAAGGGAATTAATCTAGGTTTAGGGAAGGATTAGGGAAGTGGGTTAGGTGATTAGGTTGGGATTAGGCCGGCATTAGGGAAGTGGGTTAGGTGATTAGGCTAGGTTTAGACCGGGATTAGGGTAAAAGGCTAGGATTAGGGGTTTTTTATTAGGATTGGGTTAGGGAGCTCCCTTGGTATAACCCAAAGACCTTGTTGCATCATGTTGGTGCAGCCCTAGGTTAGGTTTTGGCTAATACAAGCTTAAACCCATGCTAATTAGGCTAACCCACATGATTAACCCCAAACTTGACACACAAGTCAAGCTTAATTACAATCACTCCCAAACCTTATCCTCCCCCACTCTCTCTCATGCCCATAATCCCATGTGAATTTCAAGTGGGCCCCACCTCCATTTATGAGAAGGTCATGTGGGCCATGGATGTGGATATTGGATTGGATCTCTGGATCCAAATCCAAATCCAAGTCCACACATGGGTTTGGATTGGGATCTGGATATATATGATCCAGATCTAATCCAAACTGAATTCTTACTCCTTCAGGCTGTGTTCGAAACGAACGGTTTGTGCGGGGTCTGACAGCATTAGTACTCCGTCTGCGTTGGGTCTTCGCCAACATGATCGTCCGCTTCTGTTTTTACCTTCCGGAGATGATTTCAAGTGATGTTTGATGATAATAGGGTCTTGGACGTTCGAGATCCTGGGGGTGGATTCAATACAAGAGTTGTTGTGCCGGGCTCGACTTGTGCTCCAGTTTTGGGCTCTCTTTAGTTCTTCTGGTCCTGTTTTGATCGGGCCAAGCTTGCTTTGTGGGGTTTCAAAACATATTTTAACAGTTTTAAAACATATTATACATATTTAAAACATATAAGAGTTTATGACATCTGTACAGGGTTGACTAGAAGGCTCCTGGGTTTCCAGACTCAAAATAGCCCTTTGGGGCTGCTTTTACAAAACCAGTTTGTTTTCAAAAGTTCATGTGATTTCGGGGTGTTTACAGATGCCCCTCTTTGGCCTTGTCCAAATCGATTTGGATAAGGGCAAAGATGAAGAGGGACCCCCTTGTGGTCTGTGTTTCTAATATATCGAATAATTTGCAGGACAACACTCATATGAACAGAAGTAGGTGCCTGTTGAAATTGACTGGTTGTGTATACTGCATGAAAAATATCTGGTCTAGTAATGGTGAGATAAGTGAGTGCACCTACGAGCTGTCGATAAGGGGTGGGATCTTCTAATTTCTCACCATATGTGAAATGCAGTTTGGTGCCTAGGACTTCGAGTGTGTCAACAACCTTAGTATCTGTAATCCCAGATCTTTCAACAATATCAGTAGCAAACTTGGTTTGAGACATAAAGTATCCACAACTATTTTTGGTTATCTCAATACCCAAAAAGTAATTCAGCAAACCCAAGTCTTTCATATCAAATTCGTGATGCAGATTAAGTTTAACTTCAACAATTCCCACTTTATCACTTCTTGTGATGATCATGTCATCCACATACAAAAGCAAGATAACAACACCAGATTGTGTTTTTCGTACAAACAATGCAGTATCAGTATAGCAAGTCACAAAATTATGCAAATGCATGAATTTTTCAAATCGATCAAACCAAGCTTTTGGAGCTTGTTTCAGACTGTACAAGGCTTTTCTTAATTTAAGAGCATGACCAGGAGGGAGAGTGACCCCAAGAGGAGGACCCATGAAGACTTCTTCATTCAAGTAACCGTTCGAGAAAGCATTCTTGACATCTAGTTGGTATATATTCCATTGCTTGATTGCACTAATGGTTATGAGAATTATAATTGTGGTCATTCTAGCTACTGGGGCAAAGGTTTCATCATAGTCAATTCCATATTCTTGGGCATAACCTTTAGCAACTAGCCTAGCCTTGTATCTCTCAATGTGACCGTTGCTGTGAGTTTTGATTTTATATATCCATCGATATCCAATGACTTTCTTATCTTTAGGCAGGGGTGCAACTATCCATGTATGAGCCTTGTCTAGGGCATTGAGTTCATCTTTCATAGCATCTTCCTATTCTAGAATACCTTTAGCTTGATGATAGAACCTAGGTTCCTTTACTTGATGAAGGGTGGCAATCAAATTTCTTCGTTATAGTTCAGAAGATTCATATGGCACAAATCGCTGAGGTGGTCTTGAAACCCTGGGTTCTAAGCTTGTAATATCAGGTTCCATGCAGGCGTGATGGGTTGTTCTAGGTCGTCTGGGATAATGTGAGGAGAAGGGTTCAACAGTTGACCGAGTATCAACAGTGGTATGTGAAATATCATTGTTTTCAATATGATCTTCTTGAATGTCTTGATGATCTACTGAGTCACAATCATTATCTTCTTCTAGCTCAAAAACATCTTCAGGAATGAAAGGTTCCAAATTTTCCAAGGATTTGGACTCATAATAAATGTCATTCTCAAAAAATTTCACATCCTTGGACACATACAATTTGTCTTCTATAGGATCGAAACACCTATACCCCTTTTTGTCAATGCCATAACGAAGAAAGACACATTCAATAGCTCTAGGTGACAATTTGTCATTCTTGTCTGTATACACAAAACATCTACATCAAAAAATCTTAAGTCTTTCATAATATAGAGGGATGTTATACAATTTTTCGAAAGGTGAAGTATTCTCAAGGTTAGATGAAGGCATTCTATTTATAAGATATATGGCAATAAGAGTAGCTTCGGCTCATAAGAATTTAAGAACCTTACTAGCAATTAGCATAGTTCTACAAGTTTCAATAATATGCTTATATTTTTGTTCCGCTAGACCATTTTGTTGAGGTGTTTTGGTGCATGATTTTTGGTGAATAATATCATTAGTTTCAATAAATTTATGAAATTCATTAGACTTGTACTCTCCTCCCGAATTGGACCTAAAGATTTTAATGGTTGCTCCAAATTGGTTTTTTATCATGTTACAAAATACTACAAAATTTTCAATTACTTCGGATTTGTGTTTTAAGAGATATATCTATGTAAATCTAGTAAAGTCATCCACAAAAATCAAATAGTATTGCAATCCTCCTTTAGAAACAATGGGCGCGGGGCCCTATAAACACCCCGAAATCCCACGAATTTCTTAAACAAACCTGGTTTTTTACAAGCAGCCCCAAAGGGCCATTTTGAGTCTGGAAACCCAGGAGCCTTCCAAACAACCCTGTACATACGTTTTAAACTTCATATTTCAAAATATATAATATGGCTTTTGAAAACCTTTTAAAACACGTTTTTGAAACCCCAAAGCAGCTTGGCCTAATCAAGACAGGACCAGCAAAGTCAAAGAGAGCCCGGAACCGGAGCACATGTCAAGCCCGGCACAGCAACTCTCGTATCAAATCCATACCCCCAGGATCTCGAACGTCCAAGACCCTGTTATTATCAAAATGTCATTTGAAGTCATCTCCGGAAGGCAGAAACGGAGGCAGACGACCATGTTGGCGAAGACCCAACGCAGACGGAGTACTGATGCTGTTAGACCCCACACAAATCGTCCATTTCGAACCCAGCTCGAAGGAGTCAAAGTTCAGTTTGGATTGGATCTGGACCATATATATCTAGATCCCAATCCAAACCCATGTGTGGACTTGGATTTGGATTTGGATCCAGAGATCCAATCCAATATCCATATCCACGGCCCACATCACCTTCTCATAAATGGAGGTGGGGCCCACTTGAAATTTACGTGGGATTATGGGCATGAGAGAGAGTGGGGATGGATAATATCAAGAGTGTTGTAATTAAGCTTGACTTGTGTGTCAAGTTTGGGGTTAATCATGTGGGTTAGCCTAATTGAGTGGGTTTAAGCTTGTAATTAGCCAAGACCTAACCTAGGGCTGCACCAACATGAGGTGGTTAAGGTCTATGGGCCACGCAAAGGGAGCTCCTTCACCTAAACCTAACCCAAAACACCTAATCCTAGCCTTCCACCCTAATCCACCCCTAATCTGAGCCTAATCACCTAACCCACTTCCCTAATCTCAGCCTAATCCCAACCTAATCACCTAACCCACTTCCCTAATCCTTCCCTAAACCTAGGTTAATTTCCCTAAACCTAGCCTAATCACCTAACCTAGCTCACTAAACCTCACCCTAAAACCCAACCACCTAACCAAGCCCTAAACCCCTAAACCACCCCTAGCCCACAATCTACCCGAACCACTAGTATTTAAAATATCTGGCCCTACCCTTTCCAGCCCACCTTATCTTCATACCACCCTACCTAAACCACCTAACCACTACCCCAAACCCAGCCCTAACCGACCTACCCATCCCTATATAAACCCCCCTCTTGGGGGCGGGTTTTCCTATCCAGTCGCCTTCCCCAAGCCCAGCCACCTGCTCCACCTGCTCCATCTGCAACACCACCTGCACCGCCACCTACACCACCACCTGTCACCACCCCTGCCCTCGGCCGAACCATTTGCTCCACCACACCCGGCTGCTTTCTTCCATCCACCGCCTCTCTTCAAGCACGGTTAGTACCCCTTCCTTCGTCTCACCTTCTTCACTCCCTCTCCACTCTCAGCCACCTAAACCCTACCATAACACCCTACCACCAGCCATTCCCCTTTGCTGCCACCATTCTCACTCAGCCGAACCTGTCACACCCTAAACTACCTGCCACTACCTAACTACCCTAGCTACACCCGGTCAGCCATCTCTTTTCCCCTAGGTGTCCCATTCGACCTTCCCTTAAGCTCCCCTTAGGTCCATACTCCCTAACACTCTATACTCTCTTAGTGACCCTACATACTCACTTGGCCCAGCCCCTTTAATCCCCCACACCAAGGCGACACCCTTGCTTGCAGCCGGCCACCATCAAGGCGCCTATCCCACGCCCCATTTGCAGCCGGCCAGCACCCCTTGTCGCTCAACCTCGCGGAGCTCCCGTTTGCAACCCAAGGCGAAGGCCAAGCCCACGCTCAAGCAAGGCCTCTACGGACCAGCTACTAGTAAGTGCCTAAACTCGGTCTTTAGTTGTATACTTGCTTGAGATTCAATTTGATACGGGGTTGTAATAACGGAGCATAGTCTCCCCCCGCTTGTAATAAAGTGGCTTGGCACATCCACACACGTGCACTCTCCTAGTTGTGCACGATTTTGAACACACACGGGCCTAATCAGCCCCTAATACATAAGTATATACATATACTTTCATTTTTGTAGGGTTTTTGCTTAAGTTGGGTGCGTTTCAATTCAAGCACTCTCACACACATTGAGCCTTCGCTCTTACTCCCAAGACCTTAGTAAAGGCCTTATTGCAGTTATATTTGGGTTTCATTTATGTTGTGTGTGTAGTACTTCAAATTCAAGCACTCTCACACACATTGAGCTTTCGCTCTTATTCCCAAGACCTTAGTTAAGGCCATACTGCAATTTATATTTGGGTTTAATTTCACGTCGTGTGTGTAAGTCTTTTCAAATCAAGCACGCACCCACATTGAGCCTTCGCTCTTATTTGCAAGACCCGAGTATGGGCTCATATACATATTCTATATACATATCTCCCTTCGGCATTTATATTTCAAGTCATTTCCCTTCGGTTATTTCCCTTCAGTATTGTCTTTACATTCGGGTTTTCCCTTTGGAGTAGCGTGAGTTTGCATTGCATCTACGCCATACCACGAGGTAGGACGCATATTGCATCAAAGCAAGCCCCACTCGAATTCGCCCATGTAGTGGAGTGTTCATAACACACAAACTAGGTGGCCCGAAAAGGGATAAAAGGAAAGACTTAGGCACGTGCAAATCCACGTGATCTAAAAACATGCACTCGCATCTAAAAGACCCGAATTAGACACCTCAAACCGCTTCGTAGACTTTCTCTCCAAAACTCGATTTTTGCAAAGCGTACAGACTGACCCTTGCGCGTCGGTGCAAGAAGGTCTGCGACGACAAGAGCTTACTTGCTCACAGTCGCCACGTTTAGAAGTCAGTGTTAAATATATCTTCGCTAGCTTAGGTAAGCTAGCTGGCACGCCCTGTTTGCATACATAGGCCTTAGACCCACGAGAGGATCTGCTCCGAGCCCTGAAAAGGTGACAAGCGGGGATTTTCGCGCGTCTACAGGCCCCAAACATCCGAATGTATTAAATCAAAAGCAGAGATTGGCACGCCCGGTGGGACGTGAGCCTTTCAAAAATTGAGTTTTTAAGTAGAAGTTTTGCGACAATTTTGTAAAAGGTGTCATTTTTAACTTGTTTTCTTTGCTTGTACTTAGGACATTTTGAAAAAGCTTGAAAAGCATGTCAAAATCCAATCCAAGTGAAGTGTCGAGCCAAGGCTCATGCGCATCAAGTTCTCACTCTAGGAGGATTTTTCAAAAACAAAATAAAACTAGATGAAATCGAGGACTTGAGAAGGGAGTTTGAGGCCAAAATCGATGCTCTCAGCCAAGAGGCTGAAGTAGGCGATTCATTTTCATCAAACGGTGAACAAAGGCCTAAAAAGAAATCTGAAAAGCCTCGCAAGCACAAAGAGGCCTCCGTAATGGAAGGCAACCAATACCACGAGTCCTTCACACAAAAGGACCGTAAAGCCCTACAGCAGTTGCTGAAAGGGCAAAATAAAGAGAAAAAAAACTACGCCCTGTCTGATTTCCTTCCTATTGATTACGAAATAGACAGCGACGATGAAATACCGAACTTCCATCGGTATGATGGCATGGGAGACCCTAGGTCTCACTTGCAGCTTTTCTCACGTCGAGCCCATAAGAAGAAAAAGGACTCGATGAAATGGGTGTATTGGTTCCCTTTATCCCTTAAAGGCACAGCTGCCAAATGGCTGGCTTCCTACGACTTAAGCCAGATCGCTACTTTTGAAGAGTTAGCGAACTGCTTCATGCAAAGATTTGCACACAACGTAGAAGTCACGCCGACTCTGAATATCTTAAGGGATACAAAGCAAGGCATGAACGAAGACGTACATGCCTTCATTATAAGATGGAGGTCGCTTTTGGGCCAAGTGCGAGAGCCCATATCCGAAGGATGCGCAGTAATGCTCATCCTGGATAACTTTAAAAGCGAGTTAAAAACCCTTCTCTCGCTCCATGAGATTTCAACTTTCCATAAGTTGATCAAAAAGGCCTCCCTTTTCGAAACCAACTTGCGAAAAGGGACATACGATCACTTGTGGAAAGGAAGTGTCGTTTCCAAAACCCGCTTAGAAAAGCCCATCGCATATGGGCTACCCACGACGGACAAAGGGGCAAAGCCCCATAAAATCACCAATGTCCGGGTGGATCCAGGCGTGGCAAGCACTTCCAAAAATTTTGAAAAATTAGAAAACAAGAGGGAACGAAATTTTCAAAAACCGGTTGAAAAACGGGAGTATACTCTGATGGGGCAACCTGTGTCGGAGGTCCTAGACCTCCTACTTGCCCAGGGCATGATAGAACTCCCTGAAATCCCCAAAGGAGTCACTTCCAAAGGGGGGTATTTAAACCGATTTTGTAAGTATCATCGGCTCAAAGGCCATGATACTAAACGCTGCTTCTCCCTCTTAAATAAAATTGAGAACTTGATAGCAGAAGGCCGGCTCCAGGTCACTGCGGAACCTGAGCCACCTCAAGCTGTCTGATTTCGTAGACTTTCTCTCCAAAACTCGATTTTTGCAAAGCGTACAGACTGACCCTTGCGCGTCGGTGCAAGAAGGTCTACGATGACAAGAGCTTACTTGCTCACAGTCGCCACGTTTAGAAGTCAGTGTTAAATATATCTTCGCTAGCTTAGGTAAGCTAGCTGGCACGCCCTGTTTGCATACATAGGCCTTAGACCCACGAGAGGATCCGCTCCGAGCCCTGAAAAGGTGACAAGCGGGGATTTTCGCGCGTCTACAGGCCCTAAACATCCGAATGTATTAAATCAAAAGCTTTCCTTGGTACATAGTTTCTTTCTCCAAATGAAAGATTATGCATTTTTCCAAGAAGACAATCCGTACATTCAAAATTTTTCTCTCTAATGCTTTTCATCAAGGAAATGTTACACAATTTTTGAGAGTCTAAGTGTCAAAGTCTTTTATGCCATAGCGTAAGATCTTGGATTATGTTACAAAAACCCGAATTTAGCATAACAAGATAGTCCATTTTGTATAGTCCACTTTCTCTATAACCTTGACCAATCACCTTCTTCGATAGGTGATCATGCACCACACAATGTTTGGATGAGAAAGTGACTATACAATTGTTATCACATATTTGAGCAACCGAGAGCATATTGAGGAGGTGGTAAGGTGGTTTAGGTGGTGGTGGTGTGGTGATAAGGTGGGCTGGTTTTTGAGGAGGGGCCAGATATTTTAATACAAGGGGTTTTAGGTAGATGGTGTGCTAGGTTTAGGTGGGGTGGTTTAGGGGTTTAGGGTTTAGCTAGGTGGGTTGGTTTTGGGTGAGGTTTAGTGAGGTGAGTTAGGTGATTAGGCTAGGATTAGGTTAGGTTTAAGGGAATTAAGCTAGGTTTAGGAAAGGATTAGGAAAGTGGGTTAGGTGATTAGGTTGGGATTAGGGAAGTGGGTTAGGTGATTAGGCTAGGTTTAGACCGGGATTAGGGTAAAAGGCTAGGATTAGGGGTTTTTTATTAGGATTGGGTTAGGGAGCTCCCTTTGCATAACCCAAAGACCTTGTTGCATCATGTTGGTGCAGCCCTAGGTTTGGTTTTGGCTAATACAAGCTTAAACCCATGCTAATTAGGCTAACCCACATGATTAACCCCAAACTTGACACACAAGTCAAGCTTAATTACAATCACTCCCAAACCTTATCCTCCCCCACTCTCTCTCATGCCCATAATCCCATGTGAATTTCAAGTGGGCCCCACCTCCATTTATGAGAAGGTCATGTGGGCCATGGATGTGGATATTGGATTGGATCTCTGGATCCAAATCCAAATCCAAGTCCACACATGGGTTTGGATTGGGATCTGGATATATATGATCCAGATCTAATCCAAACTGAATTCTTACTCCTTCAGGCTGTGTTCGAAACGAACGGTTTGTGCGGGGTCTGACAGCATTAGTACTCCGTCTGCATTGGGTCTTCGCCAACATGATCGTCCGCTTCTGTTTTTACCTTCCGGAGATGATTTCAAGTGATGTTTGATGATAATAGGGTCTTGGACGTTCGAGATCCTGGGGGTGGATTCAATACAAGAGTTGTTGTGCCGGGCTCGACTTGTGCTCCAGTTTTGGGCTCTCTTTAGTTCTTCTGGTCCTGTTTTGATCGGGCCAAGCTTGCTTTGTGGGATTTCAAAACATATTTTAACAGTTTTAAAACATATTATACATATTTAAAACATATAAGAGTTTATGACATCTGTACAGGGTTGACTAGAAGGCTCCTGGGTTTCCAGACTCAAAATAGCCCTTTGGGGCTGCTTTTAAAAAACCAGTTTGTTTTCAAAAGTTCATGTGATTTCGGGGTGTTTACAGATGCCCCTCTTTGGCCTTGTCCAAATCGATTTGGATAAGGGCAAAGATGACAAACACCCCTTTCAATGTCTCCCTAGATCTAACCATGAAGAATATGGGATCGTCCCAATCTTTAGCGAAAATCTCAGTTTTAAAACCCTGGTAGGAGGAGATATCATGCCAAAGGGATCTGCTATGGAATTTGGTCCTAAATGGGATCATGTTTATGTAAGTATCGTGCGTGGAATGCAGATGCATGACATGGGTGTGGTGCCAAGAGTGACGACCTCCTAGAGACCAGATGTGGTCGAACTTTAGAGACTTACAAGGCCTGTTGCTCCAAGTGAGCAAATCCTACGTTGTTCGATGTTCGATTTTTCAAAATCTATTTACAAAACTATTTACAAAAGGGACAACTTTCTTGAGTCTCGATCCTAATGATCTCGAGCTCTTCGTGTTCGCCCTTGTTTGAGTCTTAACACTTGCTTATCTAGCGGAGCTTTTGTAAGAAAACAAGTTATATTTCAAATTTCTACGTCTTACTCGAAACGTCGAATTCTCAAACAAGATGAAATTCAAGTAAGTAAATCCTATTCTTACTTTAGGATTCCTCGAAATGAACCATACTTTAGCTTGGGATAAGCCAGGGATGGGAAAGAGATGCCACGGTCCCTTCTGAAGTATCCCAAGGTTTAAGGCATAGAAGGTGGAAAGCTGCTCTTTTTGAGCTTTTTGGCCTCTTTTTCATTTTTTTCAGGGAGGGTCTCCCTTTGGGAGTATTTTTTCTTTAATCCCTCTTTTTCATAAGAGAATCGATTTTTCTTTCGAATTCTCGTTTCTTTCTTTTGGAAAGAGACTTTGAATGGGAAATTCCCTTTGTTTGGGCTGTGTTTTTCCTTTTGGAAGGAGAAGAGAAGAGGGGAGGACTTATCCCAAGCTCACACTCGATCCATTCCAGGTCAGCCTATTTAGAAATAGCACGTAATACTTGCAAGTATCTTGCTATATTGAACTAGGCCTTTCTTTGTAAGAAGAAGGATTTTGAAATGTAACCACGATTTTGAAGACTCCACTCTTTCATAAGTGTGAATTCTCTCACTCAGGGTCACACGACTTTGCCTTTGCACCTTATTTTCAGGTCTCAGGGCAGCTATCCCAAACAATTTTCAAAAATTGGAATTTAATACAAATCCTACACATAATACTTCTTTAAGTATTGAATATTGATAGGATCTACTAAATTCCTACCTTCAAAATCGATCAAACCAATATGAGTTGTTCGTAGTGGTTGCCCGTACAACATAGGGTCCATCCCACTTGGGGCGCCACTTTCGAGGGGATGTGGGCCACGATAGTGAATGATTTTCAAAACTAGATCCCCCACTTCGAAGTAGCGAGGTCTCACGTGTTTGCCATAATGTCGGGCTATCCTTTGCCGGTATGCACGAGCATGATCCATGGCAAGGAGTCGCCTCTCATCTAGCAAATCTAGTTCGGCCATCCTAGCATGCTGAAGCGTCTCTAGGGGGAGGTCGAGTGCAATGGATGTATGGAATGAATGCAGTTGGGTATGAATGGGAAGAATGGCGTTTGTGCCATAGACCAATTCTAATGGTGTGGCATTCGTGGGAGTCCGGATGGAAGTCCTATAAGCCCATAAGGCTTCACCCAGCTTCTCGTGCCACGTCCTACCCTTCTCTAAGGTTTTCTCAATTATACTAATGAGAGTCTTGTTTGTGGCTTCGGCTTGGCCGTTGCCTCGAGGGTAGTAGGGCGAAGAGAAGTGGTGAGTTATGCCATACGTGTTGCACAACTTAACCATCCGCTCGTTCTTGAATGGGGTGCCATTATCAGACACAAGGTCTCGTGGAACCCCAAATCGAGCCAGGATATTCCTCCGGATGAAAGCCACCACATGTTGCCCCAACACGTTGGTTAGGGAAATGGCTTCCACCCACTTGGAGAAATACTCCGTGGCTGCTAAAATGAATCGATGCCCATTCGAGGCTTCTGGAAATATTGGGCCTACGATGTCAAAGGCCCACATGGTGAATGGCCAGGGGCTGACCACGAAATGCAATGCAGATGATGGGATATGAATGGCGTGCCCATGCACTTGACATGGATGGCACTTCCTAACATGATCATGACAATCCTTTTTCAGGGTGGACCAAAAATAGCCCCCTCTAAGTATTTTCATTGCCATCATGTTGGCATTAACATGACCTCCACATTCTCCATCGTGGAATTCACGCATCACTATCCTAGCCTCCTCTAGATCGATACACCTAAGTAGGATGTCGGTAAAACTCTTTTTGTATAGAACCCCATCCAGAATGGTGTATCGGGTCGAAATCTTACGGATCAATGCCTTATCTTTGGATGTGGCATCCTCGGCGAATCCCCTACTTTTTAGAAATTGTTTGATGTCATAAAACCAGGGTTTTTCAATAGAATCGGGGTTATTTTGGCAAATATCCAAGTCGTGTGTGGATGGGTTGGGCGCATGCCATATTTCTAAAGACCGGGTCCCGGAAATGGGATTAACCTTTAGGGCTGAACCCAAGGAGGAGAGGGCATCGACAATGCCATTGTCCTCCCTTCCCACGTGTGTGAGTTTACACGATTGGAATGACTCAACCAATCGAGTGGCCAACTCGTGATATGGAAGCAGTTTTTCATTACGTACTTGCCAAATTTTCAAAACCTGGTTTATAACAAGGAGCGAATCTCCAAAGACCTCGATTCATGATGCCCCTAGAGTTTTCGAAATCCTTAAGCCTTGTATGAGTGCTTCATACTCAGCTACGTTGTTGGAACATTCGAAATCTAGGCGGACTACTATGGGAATCTCACCCTTTTTAGGGGAGATGAGGATGACCCCAACACCAGCCCCTCGTTGGTTTCGTGCCCCGTCGAAGTGCATCTTCTACACTTGGTTTTCAAAATTGTTTGCCAAAATGTGGTTTTAGAAATGGTTTTGTAATATGCCTTCATCAGGCATTTTATCAAGCGTGGGATATACGTCCTCTAAGGGGAACTCAGCCACATAATCTACCAAGGCTTGCCCCTTAATGGAGATCTGGTGATGGTATTTCAGGTCATACTCCATTAGAAGGAGTTGCCATTTGCCCAATCTACCCGTGAGAATGGGTTTTTCGAACAAGTGCTTGATTGGATCAAGCTTGGACACTATCCAGATCTCATGATCTAGAAAATAGTGTCTGAATTTCTGACAGGCCCAGACTAGGGCCAAGCACATCTTCTCCATGGCTTGATAATTTTGTTCATAAGCCAATAGAGTTTTCGAAATATAGTAGATGGCATACTCCTTATGGGTGTTATCCTTGTATTGAGCCAATAGGGCTCCTAAAGCATTCGCATGCACGGAGATGTAGAGTAAAAGCGGTTTTTCTTGCTTCAGAGGATTCAAAACGGGGGGATTAACCAAGTATGCCTTTAGTCTCTCGAAGGACTTCTGGCATTCGTCGTCCCATAAGAATTTTGTGCCCTTCCTCAACAGTTTGTTAAAGGGTTCGCATCTAGTCGCCAGATTTGATATGAATTGGCGAACGGACTATAATGGACCCTGGAGGCTACGAATTTGAGTGAGATTGGAGGGTGGAGCCATGTCTATGATGGTTCGACACTTAGAGGGGTCGACTTCTGTACCCCTTTGGCTCACCATAAAGCCCAGAAGTTTCCCCGATTCTACCCCGAATACACATTTTTGAGGGTTTAGCTTTACTTTGTAAAGCCTAAGCCTTTCGAAAATCTTTTGCAAACATTCGATGAGTGCATCGGGTTTTGGATTTCGCTAAGAGATCATCTACATACACTTCTATGAGCTCATGAATTTGATCATGAAAGATCGTGGTCATGACTCTCTAGTATGTTGCGCCGGCATTTTTCAAACCAAAGGGCATGACTGTATAGCAGTACGTGCCCCATGGGGTTGTGAAGGCGGTCTTACCCTGATCTCATGGACTTAGTTTGATTTGATTATAGCCTGAATAGCCATCCATAAACAAAAACATTTCATGATTTGCAGTACTATCGACTAT
Organism: Brasenia schreberi; assembly: GCA_036023115.1. NCBI lineage: Eukaryota > Viridiplantae > Streptophyta > Magnoliopsida > Nymphaeales > Cabombaceae > Brasenia > Brasenia schreberi. The sequence continues at coordinate 17,714,663 of JAYKKT010000059.1, forward strand.
CAAATCTATGTTTGGTAAAGGATAATTATCCTTTGGAGTGGTTTTATTCAGGTTTCTGAAATCGATGCATATTCGAATTTTCCCATTGGTTTTTCGAACTGCAACGATGTTTGACAACCAATCAGAATACGCAATGGGTTTTATAAATCCGGCTTTTAACAGATCTTCTAAACCCTCTTTGACTTGCGTATGTACATTCGGGTGTATTTTCCTAAGCTTTTGCTGTATGGGCTTTACATCCGCATATAAGGGAAGACGATGTTCGACAATGCTGGGGTCTATGCCCGGCATGTCTTCATACGTCCATGCAAACACATCTAAATAGGTTTGTAGAAATGCAATGAATGCTAATGTTTGATGTTTATGCAAGCAAGTGCCTATTTTGATGGTTTTGGGATTGGAATCATTCCCTAAGTTTACCTCTATGAAATCTCCTCCTACTGAATTGGAAGGTTTTCAAAATCGAGAATTTTATGAAATTCTGGTGCTCAGAAGTGGGATCTTCCTCAAGGGGATCCACTCTTGGGCTTCGATCATTCTCGTGGGTTATAGACTCGAGGGAATTTGATGCGTGTTTTTCAAAAAGACCTGGTTTTGTACTCGGATTTGCAATTGATTTCGAAATTTTTGGTCTGGCTATTCAGACAACGTTCCTTTCGAAATCTTTTTCCAAAGCCTTACCAGGAGCAGCTATATACAAAATCTTTTTGGTATTTTCCAAATTTTCGATTTTTTTTGGGTTTTTGTAAAACAAGAACCTTAGGAACTATACAAAGCACTCTATTTTCGAGTTTTTGTTTTTCCATTGTTTTTGGTTTTTCTTTTTCGATTTTTTTGATTTTAAGTTTTCTAAATGTTTTTGTGTTTTTATGAAAGGGATCTTCCGTCATACCTACAAAGGGAAAACACTACGGGTTAGACTCAGAATAGGAGGTCTAAATCATAGGTTTCTTCTAAGGCAGGTTCTAGGGCACCCTTGACCTAGGTGGTCACAGGGGGTGGCTCTGGCGGTATTCTGGGAGTATAGCCGATCCCGTATCGGCTTGGGTTGGCCCTAGGAATGATGGGCTCTAGGAGACCCTGGTTTTGTGCCCTTAGACTTTTGTAGGGCGTGTAGCCCATATTTAACAACATGTTCCAGGATTTTTTGTTTTTTGAAATTTGATGATATAAATCATGGTCCTAGAACTTGCTGTCATCCATATCGTGCTCGTATGGCTTCTTGTCCAGGGGCTTTGGAAATAGGGAACGCTTGGGTCTTCTTAGAAGGGTTAAGATCGGGAGGGGGCCTGCTTTGGGCGGCCCCTTCACACATGCAACCTTCCTAGGGTTGTTTAATACGAGCCTTGGCGGCTCAATCACAATCTGCCCCAGGTTAGCCTCATGGGCCTGGGAGCTCGATAAACAAGGGGAGTTTATGATCTCCTGAAGCTATGGGTGACTCTCACCTAGGATCACTATGACTTGGTCCCTGAAAGGGATCTTGACACACCTGTGGAAGGTGGATGGCACAGCGCACAAGCTGTGTATCTAGGGCCTTCCCAACAATAGGTTATAATGGGGGTGGATGTCCAAGACATGGAACACCTCTGTGTGCGTGATCCCTCCCATTTTCATTGGGAGTTCGATTGATCCTAAAGGCCTAGACGCATTCCCATCGTATCTAGTGATAACGATGGGGCTTGGGTTCACAGAAGTCAAGGTGACTCCGATTTGGTACGCCACATGAAGTGGAAGGATGTTGAGCCCTCCTCCCCCATCGACTAGGCACCTGTCCAGAGAGTGGTTATTCAGAACAACCTCGATATGCAGGGCCTGGTTGTGGGACTCGTAGGGTCTATCTACATCATCTTCCGAGAAAGTGATAGGCGATTTTGCTCCTATTAAGGCCACTTGGGCAGACAGGGACTCCGGACTTATGTTCGAATCAACCTTGGCTCTTTCTAGAATTTTCTCTAGCACGAGTCTATGCCTAGGCGAGGTTTGTATAAGCTCTAGGATAGACATGTGGATAGGAATCTTTGAAAGGTGGTTTTCAAAGTCATAAGGATTTAGGATGACTTTTTCCTTGTCTGCTTTTGGCAGAACTCCAGGAATAAATGCTTTTGAGGGGCCAGGCACACTGACCACCTTTTTAGCACTTTGTAGGTGCGGGGGTTGATAGATCCTCCCGGATCTAGTCACTTCCCCTACGACCAGCCTAGGGTTCGCACTAAAATTGGCTCTAAGTATGAGTTGAGGAGCACCTTGGAGTTTTAAACTGGTTTAGCCAGGGATTCAGCTCTTGGTGGTCCCTAGATGACGACTTTGGCGGGCTTCTTGTACAGTACAAGAGTGGGCGCATAAGTGGGTCGACCAGACTCAGGTTTTTGCGCTAGTTCCTTTGAAAATGTGAGGGTACATACCTCTTTTTCTTTTCCACTGCCACTGGCGTGCTTGGGAAAAGGTTCTTTGAAGATAGCTTGAGGTGGCTCAGGTTCCGCAGTGACCTAGAGCCGGCCCTCCGCTATCAAGTTCTCGATTTTATTTAAAAGGGAGAAACAATGTTTGGTATCATGGCCTTTGAGCCGATGATACTTGCAAAATCGATTTAAATACCCCCCTTTGGAAGTGACTCCTTCGAGGATTTCGGGAAGTTCTATCATGCCTTGGGCAAGTAGGAGGTCTAGGACCTCCGACACAGGTTGCCCCACAGGAAGTTCAATCGGCTATGGTGGGGTGATGTGGTGGTGGTATAGGTGGTTGAGAGTGGAGGGGGAGTGAAGAAGATATAGAGCTAAGTGTAGGGTACTAACCGAAAGGGGAAGGAGTTGGCGGATGGAAGAAGGGCAGCCGGGTGCTTCGAGTGGATGGGATTCAGCCAGGAGATGATGGCGACGGGGAGCTGGCCGGATGAAAGTGGTGGTGTAGGAGGAGCTTGGCCAGGGGCAGTGGTGGTGCAGGTGGAAGGAGGTTGGCCAAGGTCAGCTGGGCCAAGATGGGCTGGAAGTCATTAAAAAACCCATGCTAATTAGGTAGGTGAAGGGCGGTTGGGGTTGGTTTTGAGGAGGTGGTAAGGTGGTTTAGGTGGTGGTGGTGTGGTGATAAGGTGGGCTGGTTTTGAGGAGGGGGCAGATATTTTAATACAAGGGGTTTTAGGTAGATGGTGTGCTAGGTTTAGGTGGGGTGGTTTAGGGGTTTAGGGTTTAGCTAGGTGGGTTGGTTTTGGGGTGAGGTTTAGTGAGGTGAGTTAGGTGATTAGGCTAGGATTAGGTTATGTTTAAGGGAATTAAGCTAGGTTTAGGGAAGGATTAGGGAAGTGGGTTAGGTGATTAGGTTGGGATTAGGCCGGGATTAGGGAAGTGGGTTAGGTGATTAGGTTAGGTTTAGACCGGAATTAGGGTAAAAGGCTAGGATTAGAGGTTTTTTATTAGGATTGGGTTAGGGAGCTCCCTTTGCATAACCCATAGACCTTGTTGCATCATGATGGTGCAGCCCTAGGTTAGGTTTTGGCTAATACAAGCTTAAACCCATGCTAATTAGGCTAACCCACATGATTAACCCCAAACTTGACACACAAGTCAAGCTTAATTACAATCACTCCCAAATCTTATCCTCCTCCGCTCTCTCTCATGCCCATAATCCCACGTGAATTTCAAGTGGGCCCCACCTCCATTTATGAGAAGGTGATGTGGGCCATGGATGTGGATATTGGATTGGATCTCTGGATCCAAATCCAAATCCAAGTCCACACATGGGTTTGGATTGGGATCTGGATATATATGGTCCAGATCCAATCCAAACTGAATTTTAACTCCTTCAGGATGTGTTCGAAACGAACGTTTGTGCGGGGTCTGACAGCATTAGTACTCCGTCTGCGTTGGGTCTTCGCCAACATGATCGTCCGCTTTTGTTTTCACCTTTCGAAGATGATTTCAAGTGATGTTTGATGATAACAAGGTCTTGGACGTTCGAGATCCTGCGGGTGGATTCAATACGAGAGTTGCTATACTGGGCTCGACTTGTGCTCCGGTTCCGGGCTCTCTTTAGTTCTTCTGGTCCTGTCTTGATCATGCCAAGCTTGCTTTGTGGGGTTTCAAAACATATTTTAACAGTTTTAAAACATATTATACATATTTAAAACATATAAGAGTTTATAACATCTGTACAGGGTTGCTTGGAAGGCTCCTGGGTTTCCAGACTCAAAATAGCCCTTTGGGGCTGCTTTTACAAAACCAGATTGTTTTGAGAAGTTCGTGTGATTTCGGGGTGTTTACAGTTTGATATATATCAAGTCTCTTTTCCATTCCATTCAATTCGTGATACGGGGTTGTAATAACGGAGCATCGTCTCCCCCCGGAATGTAATAACGGTGTTGGACACACGAGACACACACGTACACTTGAGCCTTTCCGCTCTTATCTCGTACACAAGAACCACGTACACAATTGACCCTTTTTGCTCTTATCATATACATACGTATTTCAATTCAGCTGGGTTGTTACATTAAGTCGTGTGAGTTTGTCTTTCAATTACACACTCGCACCCAAGAAACACCTGAGCGATTGCTCAAACACCTCACGCACATTTTGGCCTCAGAAGCCACTAAGATATAGCCATATCTATATACTTTATGCTGCGTAAGTTTTCCCGGTTCAGCTGTGTACGCATTTCAATTCCGGGTTTTAAATTCAGTCATGTGTGTTGTCTTTCAATTTATACACATACACACACCATAATTGAGCCTTTCCGCTCTTATATATATCTATATCTCCCTTCTGCTGCGTTTTACGGTTCAGTTGCGTGTGTTGCATTTCAATTTATACACAACACCTACGCACACATTGAGCCTTTCCGCTCTTAAGATATAGATATATTTAAACTTCTGTAATTTACATTCAAGTCGTGTGAGTTGCATTCAATTTGGCTTTTCCCTTCTGCTAAGTCTTTAAATTTCGGGTTTTACATTCAAGTTGTGTGAGTTGCATTGCATACTCGCTATACTCGAGCTAGAGTGCATACCTGCATCGAACAAACCCCGAACAAAATCGTGCAAGATGCCTAACTTAGGCCACTTTATACACACTCCACGCCTAAGTGGTTGAAACTGAAAGACTTAGGGTCGCCCAAATCAAAAACTCGCCAAGTGCATGATTTCAAAAGGATTTTCAAACACTTCTTTATTTAAAAAATCAAATTTGAGTTTTACTTGTTTCAAACGAAGTCTCTAAGCATACAGACCGACCCTTGCGCGTCGGTGGAAGAAAGTCTGCGACGAAAAGATCCCGCTTGCCTACAATTGCCTTTCAAAAGTCAGATATTTCAAAACATACTTCGTTAGTTTGAGTAAGCTAGCTGACACACCCTAAAAGCAAACGTAGATTGCAAAAAGATTCACTCCAGACCTAAGAAACTCGGAGTCGAAGATTTTTCGTGTCTACAGCTGGCACGCTCGCGCATCAAGTAGAGTTGAGAGTTTTATTCCAAGTCTCTACATAGGCTTGGAGTGAAAATTTCACGTCTACAGTGATCATCTACTTTCATCCTAACATTTAAGAATTCTGTTTTGCTTGATTATCTTTTCAACTAAGATTTATGGTTTTAAATTTTTTTTTATTATTATTTCAAACAATTTCATTTGAGATGTATTTGAAAATATCGAGTTTTAACGAAATCTTCAAATATTTTTTTTGGAAAAAATTGAGTTTCGTTCCCAATGTTTGTTTGCATGGGTGACCTACTTTCATTCCATGAGTTAGTTTTTACTGTTTCATCCAATTTAACCCTTTGTTGGGTGTAGGGTGTCGAATCACTTTAACCCTTTTGATGGGTGTAGGGTCTCGAACCATTTCAACCCATGGGTGTAAGGTCTTGTAGTAAGAATATCTTTGATCGGGCGAATTTTTGAGGTCTGGTTTCGATTGATTTGATTTTGAATTTCAAAGGTTTTTATAATTTTATAAATTTTATATTTTGCAAACATTTTGTGGGTTTACTTCCCAATGTATCATTTCACCTATTTTTTTGTAAAAAATTATTTGAAATTATCCTTTCTTTAAAGCAAGTCATTTGAAAAAGCATAATCCTGCCCATTTGGCCTTCAGACTAAAGTAGTTATTTTTTAAAACTTTTGTCAAAATTGAATTTTTTTGAGAGGGATGCAATATAACCTTATTTTGAGGTTGCTATAAAATTTTGGTGCAGAACTAAGTTCATTTAAGATGTCTTTATTTGAGAAACCCTTAAATGACCCAAAATTGTAATTTTTATTTGAAAAAGATAAAATTTCTAAAAGATCAAAAATTTTGTTTTGAAAATTTTTTTGGGTGTTTACGGGACCCACTTGTGTTTTTTCGATATGTAGTTAAACATACCCAACCACTACTAGTAAAACCAAGTAAATGTGCATAAACTTTTGTTTTCGAGTAGTTAGTGAAAAGCTTATTTGTTATTTGTTATCTTTCCTTTTTTTAAACTTATTTGTTATCAGCTATCTTCTCTTTTTTCTCTATCTTTTCCAATTTTTATTTCATCACACAAGCACTCCCACTGATGGGGTGGACCTGAGTTATGAGAGGTAAAGGTCTCTCCCAACGCTGGTTTCTCCATTTACAGGACTCCAATTTAGTTAAGGGTAATAAGTCCAGAACCACTTGGACCAACCAACCGTTAGTATTTGCACTTTAAATTACCTCATGTATTCGTTAAATTATTTAGTTAATGTTCATTTTTCACTTTTAAATCTATAGATATTTTCCACAAAATGAAAAACCTGTAAGAACGATATTTATGACCATGAACGTGACCATTGTCACGTTGGACGTTGAGTTATGTAGACGAAGACGGCCTCCAAGAACGTCTGGTAGGGAAGCCAAATTAATATCAAACCCAGATTAATATTTTCATAAATCTTCCATCTACTTCATGTTAAATAAGTTCTTAATCACCATTTAATATCAAACCCAGATTAACGTAGAAGAACAAGATTATGATCTTCATGAATATGAAAACCAGATTAGAAGAAAGGAGCCTAAATCCGCATCTAGATGCACTCAAAGAGGCCCATGCCTTCGTCTGTCAAACTGCGCCACCTTGTCAGAAAGGATCTATGATCGGTACATAGTTTCAACGAAGCGACAGATTTCACTAGATGAGACTCAAAATCGAAATCAACCAATCACAAGCCAACTGCTATCCTTATCATACCAAGTCCACACCCTACTCCTCTCTCCATATAATCCTCAAACCCCACCTTGACAAGTCTCCATCCTTTCCCTCCAAAGCCTCTCTTAAACCTTGAAAAGAGCTTCAAAAATGGCTGCAGAGATTGCTCTTCTCAAACCAATCTAATTCCAATCAGATAGCATCTTCACCAGAACGACCAAAAGCGTCTCTATTTCCACATTCAGCACTTGCATATTACAGATGCGTCCCCACGATGAGGACCCAGAAAACGACGGAAAAGAAGGATCCAACGATGGGGAAGAAAGGAAAGACGGCGATCAAAGAGACGTTACTGACGCCGAGGTTTTACACGACAGATTTCGAACAGATGGAGCAGCTGTTCAACACGGAGATCAACAAGAATTTGAACATGAAGGAATTCGAGGCGTGCCTCAAGGAGTTCCGCACGGACTACAACCAAACGCATTTCGTGAGGGACAAGGCATTCAAGGAGGCCGCCGATAAGATGGAGGACCCGTTCCGGTCCATCTTCGTGGAGTTCCTGGAGCGGTCCTGCACCGCCGAGTTCTCTGGCTTCCTTCTCTACAAGGAGATCGCCCGAAGGCTCAAGGTACCGATGATTCATTCAACCTATATGGACACGAGGAAAGTACCATTCGTCCGTACGCAAATCTGACACGGATTGGTTTCTGAATTTTTTAATAGGACAACTTTTTCTTTTCCTTTTATTTTTTTCCTTTTTGAGCAAACATTCAATTCTATAATCAACTTTTCATTTTTAATTAGATTAAAGTGTGGAGATATGTGTACTATTGTCACAATGACACGTCAAAAGTTACATCTACATTGTATAAGTAGGGACGAGGTACAGTGGCGTCTCCATTTTAGTGACTCTTACTGATAAGAATTGCTTAGATTTTTAAAATTATTTTGTATGAAAGGTAGCATTTATTACAATAGAAAATAAATTATGACTCCTGTCGGCAGCTAAACAAAAAAACTTTCCATGTCAGGTAGTGATACTGATATGCATCTTTCATAAAAAGGCAGTTCAAATAAAATCTCTACCTAGATTTATAATGAAGGATGAACAGAAGAGAACCTAAATCTTCAACCTTCTCATCCTCTAGGCAGTGTGTGTGAACACTCTGGTACCTTAGAGTTAATACGTTGAGAAAACAAATCAACGTTTTCTCTTTTCATTAATTTTGTCGATATATATATATATATATGTGTGTGTGTGTGTGTAAAATTTGAATGGGTAGACAAATTACACTAAAGATATCTATACCCAACTCACCCCAATATGATAGTGACAGAACTAGAAAATTTTCTTGAGTGAGGAAGCCCCGTTGGTTGAAATGGAGGTGAGTCGGTCTATACAAGTCTTTGATCAAAAAACTCCGACTGAAGGCACTAATGTTTTTATTTACTGGGCAGCTACCTCGTCTCACCTCTATGTTGTATGGATACGGGTATGATACCCGGTACGGGTACGGTGCCCGGTATGGGTATGGTGTATGCAATTTTTTAAAAAATTAAGGTACGGATATGCCACAATTAAAAATATAATAAAAAAATAAATTTACATAAATATATATATATATACAATTAAGAGGTTTGATTTATCCTGATGGGAGCAAGAGTTATAGAGCATTCTATATTTTAAAGAGCAATATTTTAAAGAGCATTCCAGTGTTTGAGAATAATTTTATTCTAACTATAAGAATGTCATTTATATTTTTCTTCAAAGTAAGAACAATTAAACAGCAAACACATACCAGAAGTCATCAATTTTCTGTAAATATTTGTCGATGATCAACGGTTGATGTAGCACAAATCAATATCACCAAGTTGCCAAGAGTCAAATGACATTCACTCACGAATGTCTATCTTCAAGAATGACTAACAAGAGCGAAAGCATACACAAAACCAATCAAGAAGCAGTGCAAGACTGCATATTTATTAAATTGCATTGAAGCTCTATTTATAGAGCATAAATTACAATAGAGAGAAGAAGTGAGTGAAGAAGGGAGTTACTGTGCTGAATGCACAGTAACGGCTACAATAAGTAGCCGTTGGGGAGGGCCAGGACCAGCATGGCACTGGCTCTTTGGCCAAGATGGCGTATTACATATTAACACCCCCCCTCAAACTTACGGGGTATACATTGAAAGTTTGTCCAGTAAAAACTGAAATCGAGAAGCTGAAAGAGATTTGGTGGAGAAGTCTACGAGCTACATCTCAGATGTGACATAGCAAAGGGAGAGCTTCTTATTTAGACACTCTTCACGAATAAAGTGACAATTCATCTCGATGTACTTTGTCCTCTCATGAAAAGTGTTGTTGGAGGCAATGTAAATGACGCTTTTGTTGTCACAATACATGATGGACGGGTGTTTGACATGGATTCCCATGTTTGCTAGAAGGGTTGTGATCCAAGAAATCTCCATCGCAACTGTAGCCATGGCTCGATACTCGGCTTCTGTGGATGAGAGAGATACCTTCTCTTGCTTTTTGCACTTCCAAGAAACAAGAGTTTCACCTAAAAATACATAAAAACCAGTCGTAGAGTGTCTATTGTTGACATCTTCACCCCAATCAGTATTCGTATATATAGATAAATCAAAAGATGAAGAGGGACCCCCTTGTGGGCTGTGTTTCTAATATATCGAATAATTTGCAGGACAACACTCATATGAACAGAAGTAGGTGCCTGTTGAAATTGACTGGTTGTGTATACTGCATGAGAAATATCTGGTCTAGTAATGGTGAGATAAGTGAGTGCACCTACGAGCTGTCGATAAGGGGTGGGATCTTCTAATTTCTCACCATATGTGAAATGCAGTTTAGTGCCTAGGACTTCGGGTGTGTCAACAACCTTAGTATCTGTAATCCTAGATCTTTCAACAATATCGGTAGCAAACTTGGTTTGAGACATAAAGTATCCACAACTATTTTTGGTTATCTTAATACCCAAAAAGTAATTCAGCAAACCCAAGTCTTTCATATCAAATTCGTGATGCAGATTAAGTTTAACTTCAACAATTCCCACTTTATCACTTCTTGTGATGATCATGTCATCCACATACAAAAGCAAGATAACAACACCAGATTATGTTTTTCGTACAAACAATGCAGTATCAGTATAGCAAGTCACAAAATTATGCAAATGCATGAATTTTTCAAATCGATCAAACCAAGCTTTTGGAGCTTGTTTCAGACCGTACAAGGCTTTTCTTAATTTAAGAGCATGACCAGGAGGGAGAGTAACCCTAGGAGGAGGACTCATGAAGACTTCTTCATTCAAGTAACCATTCAAGAAAGCATTCTTGACATCTAGTTGGTATATATTCCATTGCTTGATTGCACTAATAGTTATGAGAATTATAATTGTGGTCATTCTAGCTACTGGGGCAAAGGTTTCATCATAGTCAATTCCATATTCTTGGGCATAACCTTTAGCAACTAGTCTAGCCTTGTATCTCTCAATGTGACCGTTGCTGTGAGCTTTGATTTTATATATCCATCGATATCCAATGACTTTCTTATCTTTAGGCAAGGGTGCAACTATACATGTATGAGCCTTGTCTAGGGCATTGAGTTCATCTTTCATAGCATCTTCCCATTCTAGAATACCTTTAGCTTGATGATAGAACCTAGGTTCCTTTACTTGACGAAGGGTAGCAATTAAATTTCTTCGTTATAGTTCAGAAGATTCATATGGCACAAATCGCTGAGGTGGTCTTGAAACCCTGGGTTCTAAGCTTGTAATATTAGGTTCCATGCAGGCGTGATGGGTTGTTCTAGGTCATCTGGGATAATGTGAGGGGAAGGGTTCAACAGTTGACCGAGTATCAACAGTGGTATGTGAAATATCATTGTTTTCAATATGATCTTCTTGAATGTCTTGATGATCTACTGAGTCACAATCATTATCTTCTTCTAGCTCAAAAACATCTTCAGGAATGAAAGGTTCCGAATTTTCCAAGGATTTGGACTTATAATAAATGTCATTCTCAAAAAATTTCACATCCTTGGACACATACAATTTGTCTTCTATATGATCGAAACACCTATATCCCTTTTTGTCAATGCCATAACGAAGAAAGACACATTCAATAGCTCTAGGTGACAATTTGTCATTCTTGTCTGTATACACAAAACATCTACATCCAAAAACCTTAAGTCTTTCATAATATAGAGGGATGTTATACAATTTTTCGAAAGGTGAAGTATTCTCAAGGTTAGATGAAGGCATTCTATTTATAAGATATATGGCAATAAGAGTAGCTTCGGCTCATAAGAATTTAGGAACCTTACTAGCAATTAGCATAGTTCTACAAGTTTCAATAATATGCTTATGTTTTCGTTCCGCTAGACCATTTTGTTGAGGTGTTTTGGTGCATGATTTTTTGTGAATAATATCATTAGTTTCAATAAATTTATGAAATTCATTAGACTTGTAATCTCCTCCCGAATCGGACCTAAAGATTTTAATAGTTGCTCCAAATTGGTTTTTTATCATGTTGCAAAATACTACAAAATTTTCAAATATTTCGGATTTGTGTTTTAAGAGATATATCTATGTAAATCTAGGAAAGTCATCCACAAAAATCACATAGTATTGCAATCCTCTTTTAGAAACAACGGGCGCGGGGCCCCAAACATCCAAATGTATTAAATCAAAAGCTTTCTTTGGTACATAGTTTCTTTCTCCAAATGAAAGATTATGCATTTTTCCAAGAAGACAATCTTTACATTCAAAATTTTTCTCTCTAATGCTTTTCATCAAGGGAATGTTACACAATTTTTAAGAGTCTAAGTGTCAAAGTCTTTTATGCCATAGCGTAACATCTTGGATTATGTTACAAAAACCCGAATTTGGCATAACAAGATAGTCCATTTTGTATAGTCCACTTTCTCTATAGCCTTGACCAATCACCTTCTTCGATAAGTGATCATGCACCACACAATGTTTGGATGAGAAAGTGACTATACAATTGTTATCACATATTTGAGCAACCGAGAGTAAATTTAAATTTAGTTTAGGTATAAAACTTATATTTTGAATTTTAAAGTCTTGTTTTTCAAGGTTTCATAATTTTTTGATTTGGAGTTTTGTTTCATCGGCCGTAAACACATGCTTTCCAATGATTTCACAAGAATTAACCAAAGAATCTTCATTATGTGTCATATGAAAAGATGCACCGGAATCTAAAAACCAAGACATACCTTGCGAAGTAGATAGAGCATTCTTGGAGATGCTTGCTTTTTCTTTAAAAATTTCTTCTATGTACGTTTTTATGTTGTTGGGTAAGACACCTCCTTCTTCCATGGCTCCCACGTTTCCACCCCTTTTTCGAAGTAGAGAACAAGTGGTTTTAATGTGTCCACTTTTCTTACAATAATGGCAAATTGTATCCTTGTTAGGCCATGGTCCCGTGGGCTTCTTGAATGTGCCTTCATTGTTCTTAGCATGTGGAGGCTTGTAAGTCTTCAAATTTGCTCTAGGTCTTGATGCGACAAGTACAGCTTCTTTGGCAACATGCATGTTTTTCAATCTTGTTTCCTCCATAACAAGATCGGCAAGAAAGGTATCCCCTCTAAGTCTAGGTTTTTTATGTATAAGGCTTGATCTAATGTTTTCAAATTCGTCTCTTAAACCACGCATAAACAAGAAAAAATATTAATTTTCCAAAAATTCTTGAAATTCGTTTAATTTGTAAAGTTTTCCAAATTTGTCAAAACTCCTTAATTGAGTCCAAAGTTCCGAAAATTCATTGTGATAATCCCTAATGCTTAGGTTCCCTTGTTTGAGTGTAATCATTATTTTCATAAGATCAATTTGAAAGACAAAATCATCTTGAGAACGAAGTTTTTTCAAATATTCCCAAGTTTCAAACACATTTTCAAAAGCATTAATCCGATTTCTAAGTTTTTCATCCACATTTTGACAAATGATCCATGTGATTTTTGCATTCATTTTTTCCCACAATTTCAAATCGGTTTTGAATTTCTCATGTGCTTTGATGATTTCATCATCATCTAAGCCATCAATGTCCACAATTGGTTCTTTTATAGTCCCGTCAACGTAATCCCAAAAATCTTTTGATAAAAAATATTTTTTCATTATTCTAGCCCAACTTTGATAATTTTTTGAGTCAAGAATAAATCTAAACGACTCATTTTTGCCTTCCATTTATGCAAAAAATGAATATTTTGGACTACCCTCAAGTTTGATGCAAATCTTCAATTTTAGCACTTTCGGCAAGGGATGAAGCAAAGCATGCAGGGTAAATAATATCAATATATGAAGTTCACTTATTTTCATTATTTCATTATTTCAAAAGAATTGCAAAACACAGCCATCAATCAAGCACTCCCATGCCATCTCCTTCTATCTTGGCTCCTTTCATCATGTCTGAAGCTTGCGTGTATGTATGTGTTGTGGTATGAAGATCCTTCAGCAGAAGAGTGAGTAGTTGCGTTCCTTCTCCAGAGCTGTCGTCATCTTGGGCCAAAACAATAAAGTCACTAAACTGCCTCTAGTTTTATTAGCAAAATTAACATGTGCCCGCTTCTTATATCCATTTCGTTGTTTCCCATTTCAAAAGGACCAATACTAACAGGCACATACAGAACTTCTTCTCACAATTAACGTTACTTTCCAAATTTTGTACTATTTAATTTCCAGGTTTCTGAAGGGCCTTGCTGATTTCAATCTGGGTCTGGATCTTGGATTCCTGACCAAGGCCAGGAAGTACACATTTTTCAAGCCACGATACATATTATATGCCACATATCTGTCGGAGAAGATTGGGTATTGGAGATACATAACAATCTGCAGGCATGTGTATCCCATCTTCAAGTACTTTGAGAATTGGTGCATAGGTATGGTGATTTCATCGCTGCAATGCTCAAAGCGCACCCTCAATTTCTTAATGACTGGAAGGCCAAGCTTGGCAAGATTTTTCTGCCTGTCTGTAAGCCTTCCCATCACTTGCCACATATTATTAGTCACGATATATGAGAACTCTTAGTTTTCGCCGTCCCCCACCCCACAAACAACTCAATTTCTTTTCTTCCGTTTCGAAATACTTCAACAGGTTCCCACAAAAAATAGGTTGATTTCAGATTGTTTTTGGATTTCTTCTAGAACTTAATTTCTCAATTAGGTGTTAGTGTATTGTCCCTGGGAGTGGAGAGGGAAAAGACCCTCTATTATACATCTTGCTTTCTTTTCTGCAGGGCCTTCAATTTCTTGACTTGTACGGGCTCAGGATCATGTACTTGAGTGTGTGTGTGTTGGTGCGAGTATAAAAACCCAAGGTTGGACCCTTGACCTGAAACATCATCTTAAGAAAGCCAATGAGTCCATTCTCAAGCCTAGGAAAATTTAATGAGACAAGCTATGAACGGACCCAGCTCGGCTCGGGTTGCCTCGTTTTATAGCAACAACTAGAATTTATTTCAGATGTCTTTTTTCTTTTTCTTTTTTTTTTTGACAGACTAATAGGACAACTGCAAGGATCTTCCCGGCCGTGTTAGATGTGGAGAATCCAGAATTCAAAAGGAAGCTGGATCGAATGGCAGACATCAATACAAAGCTTAGTGCTGTTAGCAACAGCAATGATCCTGACTTTATGAAGAAATTGAAGAAGATACCTCTTGCAGCCGCACTGCTTGTTGAGCTTGTGGCTGCTTATCTCATGCGCCCTGTTGATGCTGGGTCCGTCGACATTGCAGATTTTGAACCCAAGCTTTTCTATTAGTTAAATATATTACAAGAGACTTTATCTTTTTCTTTGCATGAGTTTGTCGTCCACCTAATGCGGGAAAAGGGTTGGTTTATGTTGCAGTTCAAATTGCTGTAATTAGAGTCTTTTTTCTTTTTACTTGTCTGTCAAATTCAATCAACTTTTCTCCTTTTGCTTCTCAAGCTATAGCATAAATTTGATACTTCCCATCTCCTTGGTTTCTGTATCAATGTAGCCATCAGTAGCCCAAGCACCGCTCATAGCGTCAAGCGTATGAAGAGGCCCTCCGGCTGTTAGCTGCAAGTGGTCACGGTTTTGATTGTCATAAATTGTACGTTGTACACAATTGAAGTAGAGCATGAGCCCCTGCATGGGATCAGACTCTTATGTTAAGCCTGGAAGCGGAGTTGCTTAGAGTATAAAGCAGTAACTTAAAACGGATTAGTTAACAAAGTCAGAAGGTGTTCAATTGAGAGAGAGAGAGAGAGAGAGAGAGACAGAGAGAGAGAGATGGAACTCTTTGCTAGCCAAACTTGGTTCAGTTTGTCACTTTTAGTTTTTGTCATGCAGATTATTTTGCAGAACTATGAACCTCAAACTTGTAATGTCACGCTTTCAAGTGTTCTAAACAATGATCATAGTAAAAGTACACGAGGCAACAGCAGGATTGGGTGTTGGGAGTGTGATGAAGAGCTGGATCCACTCACTCTTCATAGATTGCCAAGTACCCAATCAGCGGTATTTGTGTTTTTCCTTCTAAGGAATACCTAAAATGACATGAAGTGTGTGCAACATGCTCCCTTGTCTTGGACATGCCATCTCCTTAGGAGGCGGTTTCGGTTCACCAATCTTTGTTTTAAATTGATTAAGTGAAAAATTACGTCTAGGCCTCTAAGTCACATATTTACAATATTCTCTTGGACTTGGGTCTGCTTCTAAAACCTAATCTATCTGTGGCCTGAGCTATGCACTTAGAGGGTGCAACACCTCCTATATAGAACAAATGCGTCATAAACAAAATCAATAGCAACACCAAATCCAAGTCGCTAGCTGCAATATGTATTTGACAATTTCTTATTGTTACAAGAACAAGATAAAGAAAGTTGAGTGCGGGATGATACATTTTTGCCTTTCGAAGGTGACTGGACATTTTTTTCCTACTGAAACCTTTAGTCAGCCGATCACCATGTCTGATCAGTCGAGAACCCAATGTGAGCATCTGACGCAACCAGAATTGTTGGAATTAACAACAGAAATTTCCGTTGCTAATCAGTCACTATTACCTTGGAAAACATTTTGACGAGAGAATTGCAAAAAATAAGCAACGAAATTACTTTAAGGCATAATTTTGATGGCAAATCATTGATGAAGTATTTCCATTGCAATTCCCTTGTAAAGTTTCTTTATGTTTTCCATGGCTAATTTGCTATAAGACGTTTCACATCTATCCCTTTGTCAAAGTCTTGCTATTTTCTGGTTAATCCTATGAATTCTTTGTTTTCCACGGCTAATTTGCTATGGGACGTTCCACATCTATCCCCTTGTCATAGTCTATTGCTATTTTCTGGCTAATCCAATGGATGTTTTCTTGTTGTTGCATATATATTGTAACCTGGATAATTCATCCAAAACAATTCAACCAACAAAGAGCTCCGTGATAAAAAGCATTATATAATTATCATACAAGGGCAAGAAACAGGCAGCAGTTGACCAATCACATTGTGTCACATGTCTCAATCCTCCAACAGATGTGAACTTACGTTGAACAGTATTCATCGCGGGAATAATGCATCTATGCATGTGATGGGCCAACCCTTAAATGCATATTGGTCTGTCATATGGTTTAACAATGCACCACCTGTTGAAACTTTATATTCTTTTTGAGATTTCTCCCCCGGAAATTGCACTCAAATTTAAGACTTAGTCGCACCCGTCATATCATAAAACCCCAATGTTGGGACCCTTCGTCTCAAACATCATCTTAAATAAGCCAATGAGACCATTCTCAAGCCAAGAACCATTTAATAAGACAAGTTATGGTCTGATCCACAGCTTGGTTCTCGTTTTATAGCAAAACAAGAAGTCAATACTTCAGCCTCTGCCGTTTTTTTTGACAGACTGGCGAGACAACTTCAAGGATCTTCCTGGCCTTGTTAAATGTGGAGAATCCAGGATTCAAAAGGAAGTTGGATCAAATGGCAGACATCAATGCGAAGTTTAATGCTGTTAGCAACAGCAACGATCCTGAATGTTTGAAGAAATTGAAGATAGCTCGTGCTGCAGCAATGTTTGTTGAGCTGGTGACTGCTTATCTCATGCGCCCTGTTGGTTGGGTACGTTGACATTGCAGACTTCGAGCCCAAGCTCGTCTATTAATTAATGAACCTACCACCTAGTTTGAGCCTCTAATTAGGGACCACCAAAGACCTCACAAAAGAATTATGGTTTTCAGTAGTTGCCACCTTATGCCAAAGGTGTCAAGCACTCAGAACAGTTCTGTGATTATCTTCGTGGATGCCCACATTGCAATAGAAAGAATTGGGGATGTCTGCTCATAACCAAAACGAAAGTGCCACCTGCTCACCCAAGGGGAATAGACCTCCAAAGTTCTGAAGTCACCTTACCTTTCGAATTAGAAACCAAACCAATGCCAAAGACCAACTTTGCTTTTTGTCCGAGGAAGAGATACAGGCCGACATAAATCAATTGAAACAGAAGCTCCAACATGAGCAAGCTATGATGCCACATTCCAAAGAACAAGATGTGCCTGCCTCAAGATTTTATGACCACGCTAAGGAGTTTGGGTAGCTACAGAAGACAGTGACCTAGATCATCAAAACTAACGGCATCTTACTTTGTTGTAATTCAAGGAAACATTGAAAGAGATCAAACACACAAAATAAGACTAATATTAAGGAGGAAAAAAATAAGAGGTTGAAGGAAGGGGCGGACCTCCAATGGAGGCCACCCCTCCTTTTCTTCACTCTCTCTTACAACACAACCTCATTCTCTCAAATACATCTACCAGCTCTTATGACCAAAATGACCAAAATACCCCTAGTACAAAAAATTACCAAAATGCCCTTATAGTTTCGGGCGAGTACAATAATACCTAGAAGCATAAAACTAATACTAGATAAGCATATTCTTAACACCCCCCCTCAAGTTGGGAGTGAGATACTTCGAACTCCAACTTGCCAACAAAAAATCTTCATATCTGCTTGTGTTCTTCGTCTATCTTCATCACTGATCTTGATCTTCAATAACTTCTTTGGCTGTAAAATATATTAGCCTTCTTGGCTTGTCATCACAAGCAGCATCTCTGGCTGTACTATCGACTCAGCCTTCTTGGCTATAACAATAACAAATCAGCCATCCTGACTGTCACATCAATAAAGTAGTCATCCTAATTGTCACAATAACAAAGCAGTCATCCTGGCTGTCACAATAATAAAGCAGTCATCCTGGCTGTCACAACAATAAAGCAGCCATCCTGGCTGTCACAATATCAAAGCAACCATCCTCGCTGTCACAACAATAAAGTAGTCATCCTGGCTGTCACAATCAACAAAGCAGCCATCCTGACTGTCACATCATCAAAGCAGCCATCCTAGCTGTCACATTAATAAAGCAGCCATCTTGGCTGTTACAACAATAAAATAGTCATCCTGGCTGTCACAATCAACAAAGCAGCCATCCTGGCTGTCACAATCAACAAAGCAGTCCTCGTGACTGCTAACTTACACAAGAATTTTCCAGTTCTCTTAAACATTTCCTCAAACACTTGATATACTGCACGTAAATATCTCTCATTCCATCAAACAATTAACATACTCTTTTTCACCCATTTCATCGAGTATCTGTACATGGGCACAATCTTAACCCTGAACAACAGTTCTTCTTGTTCACGTCCACTAAGATCATATTTGTCGAGTGCATTACGTGCACCTCTAGCTTCAGTTCTGAAACCCATTGTAACATAACTGCATTGTAGCATAACTTGTTGTAGTTGTTCTCTATGCAGTTCATCATTTGCATATAGGTCCCAATTTATCCTCCCATACAACTTTCTAAATGTTGGCAGTGCAGCTGTTCGCATCCAGACAATTAGGTCCTCCTGTTCACTTAGAGGTATGCTTTCGTTAAGTTTTGCACCCCCGATGAGGGTTCCTCTTTGAAATTTCTTGGGGTACACATCTTTCCCAAATTTATGGTCACGATCACTCTTCCAAGCTATGTTCTTCTTTTTTGTTCTAACCCCACTACCTTGCTATTGACTGAAAATACATAAGTGTCATTGAACAAGTTCCAAGCTATCTGACTGCATGGAACAATAGTAAGAAATAGGCGCCTTTACTTTCAGGGTCACAATTAGCAGTACTAGATTCGTACTTCTTGCTCATTAATTGCTTGTCGTTCCTGCTCTTGACATACGTGCGGTGGTTCTGGTAGGAGTTATCCAGCTGGTAGTAGACATATATAGGTGCTTTCTTTTTCTTTGGTACAGTCAGAGTCACGTTACAAGTCTTGTTAATAGCATCACTTTGGATAAACTCAAGTTTTGTCCCTTTCCAGCTAGCGTAATTTAATGAGCACTTGCTGTAATATGCAGCTTTAATGTCATAATTCCCAATGCGTACACGGTAGGCTGCAGTCAATAGAGTCCTATTATCAATGACACATAATCTCTACCAACTACTTTTATCATTTCGACTTCCTTGGTAATACACAATACAACCTCCATATGTCATAACGCCAGCCACCATAAGCAATTAATGCAGTCACCGAATCCAAAATGGCAGTTCCATAATTCAAAAAAATTTTACAAAATGCAGCTGCCATATAGTAAATACAGTCCATTAAATGCAGCCATATCCATTAAATGCATCTGCCAGACTGCTTTATCTTGCTTAACCAGTAATTGTAAATCACCTCAACTTTACCTTTTTTCAATAAGTCACTAGACAACCACGTCGAGGTCGGCCACCTTGAGATAAGATTCACCCTAAATAGATAACCAGTTCACCTCTTCTCTGTCTCACGCTTGACATAATATAATGTTCTAATAAATATCCTTGACTGAAAAATTTTTAAAAAAATGTAGGAATACAGACATTAGACTAGCACCTACTTCGGGCCGATATCCTTGAGAGTGCAGATTTGTTCCTCACCCATAGCAGTGGGCAAGCAGAGCCTCATCAGTTGGGAGTCTAAGATCATCTTTGGTGTTTCCATTTTCAATCAGAAGACTCACAAAACCATCTTCAGAGATGTCAATCAACTGATAATCGGTACGATTAACATGAGGAACATCACAGTTATGAGAAGAAGGGACTATATCTTTCTCACTTATTACTTGACCCGATCCTCTATGCTCAGGACCAACATGCTGGATCATGCCTGAACCAAGTTTTCTTATAGAGACTATCCTTCCTGTTCAACTGTCCAAGCCATTCTTCATCTTCAGAATCCATATCATAGACCAAAGAGTCATTCACTAGAGCTCTCCCAAGCTCATCATCCACATAAGGTATATACTCAAGAGGCCGTATGAAAGTGGTGGAGTAAGTAGATTCATAATCAACGGCTTTCTGCACTCTAGGAATCGGAATAAGCTTGACAGGGCTTGGCATAAGCAAAGCATTGCATTGGCAGTAGATGAAACAACAGTCCTTCCTTCTCCATTTTCTCATATACATAAAAAGCAGTAAATATGAGCACCAAATTGTGATAATGGTCCCAAAAGATAAGTTGGCCAATAACCTTCTTCATGGCAGATCAATCATTGAAGAACTTGATAATGAACAATGTGACTCTTCAGTCGACCAAGAGAAATTCTTCAGCGAAATTGCAAGCACACATAAAAGTGGAAGTCTTTCAACAACGATTTCAATATGGATTCTTCCCAAAAACTTTTAAAACTGCTCCATGCCGAATACTTCTTCTTTTCAAGAAACAAACCACTGATTTACTGACCTTATAGGCTCTGATACCATGTTGTAATTCAAGGAAACATTGAAAGAGATCAAACACACAAAATAAGACTAATATTAAGGAGGAAAAAAATAAGAGGTTGAAGGAAGGGGCGGACCTCCAATGGAGGCCGCCCCTCCTCTTCTTCACTCTCTCTTACAACACAACCTCATTCTCTCAAATACATCTACCAGCTCTTATGACCAAAATGACCAAAATACCCCTAGTACAAAAAATTACCAAAATGCCCTTATAGTTTCGAGTAAGTACAATAATACCTAGAAGCATAAAACTAATACTAGATAAGCATATTCTTCAACAACTTGGAGTTCAGAACCGACATTTCCTCCCAAAATTAGCATACCCAAATGATTACACTAGGCTTGTTGATCCTTATGAGATTGAAGAATAGATCCAAGCCCATATCCATATGCTAGAGAAGCAAGGTTTTGTAATAGAACTCAACAAGGGATTTTACCAACATCCAAAATGTCACAAAGGCAACTAGTGTATACCGCTTGGGAAAGCGATGATGGTGACACATATGTCGATGCTTATTACTATGCAGAGTCATTCATGCTATCAAAAGAGCTCATTAGCATTCTACCATATAGCTTTTCTCCACGGTAGACTCTAAATATTGACGTCGAAGAGGATGTCTTTGCCGATGACCCAAATTTAGTCATCATTGTCAACAAAGTTGATTTGTTGATGATTTTCGAGCGACACTTTTATGTTGTATCTTGTCACCTAAGACCATTACATTAAAAGCTTGGTTGAATGGATAGCCTCTCCGGGGTGTTCATTAATGGCTGGGTAGTACTAAATTCTATGCCCCCAAACACCCCAAAGAAAATAGACGAAGGGGTTGTAAACTTTATTTTGACTAATCCTCAAATGTTGTACCTCTCAAATGATCCCTTTGTTACCCTTAGGTCATGGCGGAGGAGTTAAGACTAGGAAAACTCCATTTCTCATAGTACTTCTTTATAGAGATTGGATAAACACCAATTATTGCATGCAATTGATATAAAAAAACTCATGTTTTGGATTGAAAATGAGGTCAAAGTTGTAGAGGTTGATGATGATCCCTCTACAACCAAAGTGTGTGTGGTCGAAATATTCTTTTATTTTCTATGATTGAGCTCGACCATTGTATGTGGAGTATTCAAGCTGAAGAATATTAAGTTATACCAGTTTATATCTTGAGGGTTCAGATTTAGTGAGGTTGCGATGTCATGTAGTTACCAACAGATGAAACTTCACAAGTAATTAGTTCCTACCTCAAATCGCTCAAGGCTTTCCGTACTACGAAAAGGATTAGGAACGCCAACCCCATTATGTGTGGGGCCATCCTGAGGAGCTCTTTTAGAACTCTATACCTCCACTTAAGGGAAGGGCGTAGAGTTTAATTGCTCAATCGAAGGGATGGACCATATTTTACCTCATCAAATCCCTTGTCCAAGATTGATGTAGGAACTCTTGATAAATCGAGGCCAATGGAGATCAGTTTTATTCTCCTTCAAGAAAGACATCTTCAATTAGCTTCGTTATTAAACAATTATAGGGATTGCTTTCTTGGAAATATCATAATATGCCTAGGGTATCCTAAGAACTTGTGGAGCTGATAATCACCCTTAAACTAGGAGTTAAACATTGTAGGCAGTTCGCTAAATGATTCCAGCCATATGTCTTACCAGCTATTAAGCAAAAAGTTTAGTGTCTTCTTGAAGCAATATTTATTAGGATGGTTAGATATATTGATTGGTTGTCCAATAGTGTCCCAGTTGTAGAAAAAGTAAGAAGATTAGGATTTACATCGATTATCGTAATATCAATCATGGCATCCTACAAGATCAATATGTCATGCCCATGACCAATATATTGATAGATGCAATAGGGCCACAACGAATTTTGTCTTTCTTGGATAGTGCTTTTGGTTATAACCAAATTCAGGTTAGTTAAGCCGACACTCATAAAATGGTGTTTTAATACTTAGGCATGCTTAAAATCTATGAGTGGGTGGTTATGCCCTTTGGTGCTAGTGTAATATATGAAAGGGTGATAAAGTGCATATAACATGAACTAATCACGAAAACTATGGAAGTACTATTGATGACATCATAGTTAAGTTTGTCAATTTTGATCCAATTTTGTTTGACCTTCAGTATGCTTTTAAGCGAATGAGATTACACAATTCAAGAATGAAACTAAAAAAATGTGGCTTCGGCATTGTTGCAGGTCATTCTTCAGCTTCCTACTAAAGAAGAAGGGGGTTCGCATTGATGCAAATAAGGCAAAGGCCATTTTGGAAGCAATACCATTAACGAATGAGAAAGAGCTTAGAAGCTTTATCATCCAAATCAACCACCTAAGGTGTTTCATAGCCAATGCAACCGAAAAGCTTGTACCATTTTCTCCTCTCCTTAGAGAGAAGGATCCTCATGAGTTCAAAGAGGAACCTAAGTAGCAATTGGCTTTTGATAACATGAAGAAGTAGTTGTCTACTCCTTTGGTCCTCATGCACCCTATATATTGGGTAGACCTTTGAAATTTTACAGAGCCACAATAAAAAATTCAATTGCTACTGTACTTGCCCAAGAGGCTGACGATGACCTCGAATGAGCTATACTTTACCTTAGCAGACTACTTACAGACACAAAAACCAGATATTCTCCTATAGAGAAGCTTTGTTTGTCATTGTATCATGTAAGTATGAAACAAAAGGAATATAGAGGTTTATGTTGTTTGTAAAGTTGGTATCTCATGTGTCATTTGCTTAATGAGCAAGCCTTATAAAGAAGGCTGGTTAAATAGGCTATTAAGTTATGCTCTTTTAACTTGAAATACATCCTCCCAAGGGCATCCAAAGTGTCCAGTAATCACAAAATTGTTTGCCCATCATTTTATATCGAGGGCACTACTCTACTGGAATCAACTCAAGCTTCCATGGCCAAGCAACCATAGAAAGTAATATTTGACAAACTAAAATGTAGTAAGGGCATAGGCATCGGGGTCAACATTACTTCTCTTGAAGGATGAGTCAGAATGTTAACTATGACTTTGAATCCGAGCCTCACTAATAACAAGGCTAAATACCATATCATATACATGGCTTTCATATAATGTGGGTTTCTCAAGCTAAAATAGTAGAAGTTCACAATGACTCCCAAATCATTCTAAGCAAGCTTACAAGAGAATATTAGTGTGTTAGCACAACAAACCTTGTACCCTTGCATCAACAACCTTTAGCTTTGATCCACTTATTCAAGGAGGTCAAGTTATTATATATATCAAGGAATGAAAATGAGGTTGCTAATAGTCCAACTCATGCAGCTTTCAAATATAGGTTGCTCAATTAGGTTAACTATCTGGTGGTTGACATGTCAAAAAATGATAGTCTCCCAATGATTGTTGTACTGACAAAATAAGATATTTAAATAACCCATCCAAGAAGGTAGGCATCAAAAACAAAGAGAAGGGGATTGAGCTACGTCTTACTCGACTTAGATAAGCGAAGTCAAGGCTTGCTTCTAAGATACACGTATAAGGCATATCCTCACACTATAATGTTAAGGGCTCATGAGGGCATATATGGATCCCATCGTTTCAATACAAAAATGAAGTGCTTGATAGACCACCATGGATAAATAGTAGCTCATGGTGCACCAAGATTGCATATTATATGCAAAAGGATGCCACGATTTCCAACACCATGACCTTATTTAAAGGGTATTGATGGTCAAGCCAAACCATATAAGTAAACCATGACTTTTCCCATGATTGGCCATGGACCATATTGAAAATCACCTCAAATCCTCTAAGGGTCACTCATTCATAATAGTGACAACTTACTGTTTCACTAAATGGATATAAGCTCAACCTCTTAAAAAAGGTTACTTAGGACAATATGATCAAAGTTCATTCCGATTCGGCATTCCTTAAATGGTAATTACTGATCATGGTCCATTTTCATGTGTGAGAAAGTAATGACTTTCATAAATGGACACAATATTAAAATTATACACTTGACACAATATTATGCATAGGAAAACAACCAAGTCAAAGTCATAAGTAAAATAATTATCGATTTGATTAAGAAGTCCCTCAAGGACAACCCACACCAATGGTACAAGACTCTTTTTGTGGTCCTATGGGCTTATTAAAATTCAATGACTACTACAACAAGGTTGATGCCTTTCTATTTGATATAAGACAAAGATAGTATGTCATGAGTAGAGACTAATGTCAAGTTGACTAATAACTTAGAGTCAGTAGACTATCTTCAGTTGATGGCTATGGTATCACACTCTATAAATGAAGATCAATTGATGTCCCTCAAAAACCTTATGGCTAACAAATGGACTGTATGGGCTTAACATAAACATGTTTGACCCAAGCAATTCCTAAAAGGAGACCTAGTTTAGAAAACAATATAATC